>PVHY01011031.1:0-49528 GCA_004024945.1 Uropsilus gracilis | reverse complement strand
CTTCAATTTGGTTGTTAGCTTTTTTTTTTTTACTTTTCTTCATAGCTTTTTGTTTATCTTTCCCAAGTCCCATGTAATAGTGAAAACATTTGGTGTCTGTCTTTATCTTTTTGACTTGTTTCTGCTAATATGATTTCTTCTAGGTGTGTTCATGTTATCATAAATTCATCTAATTTGTCATTTTTAATTGATGAATAATACTCCATTGTGTATATATACCACATCTTTTTCATCCATTCTTCTGTTTTGGGACATTTGGGTTGTTTTCCTGTCCTTGCAATTGGTAATCTTACCCACCAGTCCAGTCTCTAGTCCAAAGGGCTACATGTGACTTTCAGCCATGTGCTTCCTCAAAATGGCAACTCTCACACCTTCAAACCAGATGAAAAAGCCAAGATGGCACCGTTGAGCCTACTTCAACAGTAGGAGATTCAAATCCAATAAGGAAAAACAGGCTGGCATCATCAATTCTTCTCCAAAATTCAGCTCCAACTCTAAAGTGGCCCAGAAACCAGTAAGACTCACTCAGTATAGCAGCAGCAAGCACTTCAGATGTCTCACCATAAAAACAGCAACATGCCAGGCTTGGTGGCACATGCCTGTAAGCAGCAGCCTAGGAATCCGTGGCCAGGGCCAGGGATTGCAGTTTGAGTCCTGCTGTGGACATGTAGTGAGACCTAGTCCCAAAAATATAGCTGGGCATGTTGGCATGTGCCTATAATCCCAGCTACCTGGGAAGTTGAGGCTGGGGATTGCTTGAGTCTGTGGTACCCTGGGCAACGTGAGCCTGTGGTTCCACAGGCAAAAATAGTGAGACCTAGTCTCAAAAAGAAAGAAAGAAGGAAGAGAGGGAGGGAGGGAGGGAGGAAGGAAGGAAGGAAGGAAGGAAGGAAGGAAGGAAGGAAGGAAGGAAGGAAGGAAGGAAGGAAGGAAGGAAGGAAGGAAGGAAGGAAGGAAGGAAACAGCGACACAACAAGCCTCTTCAGGTCTCCAGACAATTTCCAAGCTTCGCAGTTTCAAAGTTAAATCAAGTTCTCCACCATCAAATTTCCAAGTGCGCTTACACAAGTCACAAGTTTCTCCAACATGCTTTCTGACTCTCCTCACCATGGGCCCATGCTAGGGTCTGTACCCTGCCTGCTCCTGCACCTCACACCTCATCACTCCTGCTGCTCCTCTGATCTCTGTTCTCTACCTGCTGTTCTCTCCTCTCCACGTGTTTTGTCTCAGTGTTCTCAATAATCTCCTCAACCTCTTCTCTCACAAGAAAGTTTAACTTCCCTTCTCCAAGTCTCCACTCTCCAGGGCAACAATGGACGCTATTCTAATGCAGCATCACTAGTACTGGGGGCTACAGTCCCCCAATTTCACCACTGGCCCCTATCAATTAGATACCTGATAAATGCTCTGATTTGAAAATTTTCACAATTTTTCAATGAACTTAATCTATTACCATGCTTTTAGTCAAACGAAATGAAGTTCCAAGTATAATTACCACCAGAGAAGAAAGAACCCAGATACCTTGAATGTTTAACCTTTCATTAATCTGGGAAAAAAGCAGGAACTTAAGAATCTCTAACATTTAAAAAATATATTTTAAAATAATTAAACAAAATCTTCTAGGAGCAAGGTTTTAGATCAGAAATGCTGTACTGAGAAAATTCACGATGACTGGTGAATGGGGGCGTGGCATTAAATGGAAACTAATCCCAAATCATTAATGCCAGGTTGAACCTGCTTCTGTCCCCCCTATCAGAGAATTTAAGATCAAGGGCAAACCCTAGCTATTAAGTAGTTGTCAGAAAATGTGATTTATGTGCAAAGGATAAAGATGGAGAATTTATTTAGCTTACAAACAGAAGGATGAGAAATAACTTTCAGAAACCATGATAAAATAAAAACTAATCAGAGACCAGCCTTGAAAATCCCCTGAGCAGACAAAACCACTTTAATCAGACCAACAGTGCTTCATTTAGCTTACCATGAGAGACTAAAAACTTGATCTTCATCATTTTTTGTTTGCTTATGCCTCTGGAACTCACAAACAAAACTGTTTCTTAAGGTTAATAGGAGGTAACCACTCACCAATTCTCTTTCATTTAAGAAAATTCTTTTATTCTAACCAATCACTGAAGACCAAATAGCCACTACCTTCTGCTAACTAGCCTGCTTTATGGTAACATACCTTTGAGTGTTCCTCATTTGCAAACTGTCACTTTGGTGTGTCTACAATAAACTCTTGCTAATTACTACTTTGGTCATTCATTGGTTTGACTTTGGCTATTTCTGAACTTTTGGCAGTAAAAATTCTCTTAAAGTCCCCTGCAATAAAAGCCACCCTTGGATACCTGGCTCCCTCAGCTGTGCCTGAGGGATTCTGGAAAGATTGATGGTGCTCTGTTCCCCTATGGTACCTGTTCCCACCACTGGGCTCCTGTAGCTGGTCCTTCATCGCCTGGCTGAGGTCCAGGTCTCTGCCTTCAGCAGAATTCTCCAAGTTAGAAGTTTTTCTTCAATAATCGTATGTGTGCGTGAGCTTGAAAAAAAAAAACTTTTGTGTATGCCTACAATGTAATTTAGGTTTTATCATTACAGTTTATAATATAGAAAACTATCAAACAAACCTAAACTATATAAAAATATTTTCTATATAAAACTATATAAAAAACTATATAAAAACTATATAAAAACTATATAAAACTATATAAAAGTATTAATTTTTTAATACTAATGTACAAGTCAGGCTTGTTAGCATAAGATAAATGAGACAGGGGAAAATAAAAGGCAGTTTTCACAATGAAAATAGTGCTTGCAGGCAAGTAAGCAAGCCCCCATCAATAAAGACTAAGATTATTCATAAATGAAGCAACATGGCACATGAAAATTTTAGTTTTCTGCACTAATGGGTGTCAAAATGAAGTGACTGGGAAACAAGGTATTATTCACTACCTTTAAAGAAAGTTTCATCCCCTCCAAACACATACAGTTGATGCAAAATCAAACAAGCATGACCTCAGAATAGGTAGGTTTCTGTCCCCAATATATGTCAAAGCCTACATATGAATTCTTATCAAATGGTGTCACAAAGAAGTTGAGTCCTATCTGCAGAATCATTGACTAGGTGCAGAGCATGGGGACTTCCATCTCCCTGAATGCAGTTCAAGTTCATGTGTACTGTCTCAGTATTCTCATTGTTTAGCATCATTTTAGGTAAATGGACAGTCTCTCTTGGTTGATATCACACAATTCATTTACTAGTAACTAATACATTATGCATCCCACAGGCAACATGGGAACGTAGGGGAGCCTGCAACTAGTGGTTTCTGGGCTGTGGGTGCAATGGAGAGATTCAATTCTAGTCTGGTCCCAGTAGGATCACATGTTATTTGTCTAGCTCAGTCCCTTGTCCTGCTTCTTTGTAACTGAAAATATCTTCCTGTAGATGGAGCTCATGGACATGCTTGTCCTTTTAGTCTAAACTCAACGCCGTGTTGTCCTTGAGCCATTCTAGCTCATCCTGGGTATCTAATATTCCTGTCACTTGTGTCTTAGACCTTCTCTTGTAAACTTTTTAAAATGTCTTAGTTTCTCAGGTATGTTTCTCATTCTCTGAATAGGATGATTCAGGGAATGGCTTACTCTTTTCCCTCTAGTTTGGAAAGTGGTGTCTTTTCTGTGCTGGCCCTTCGCTAAGACACCAGCATGTAACAGATGACCTTGATCTTTACCCAAGGAGCTTTTATAGTGAGAATAGACAAACCCTTAGAAGACCTGGGCCATGGTACAATCCTGAAGGTGCTTACAGGGCATTTTGTATACTGTGTGGTGCCAAAGTGAGAGAGCCTTCCAGAAAGTTTAAAGATATACATGACAAAATGCTCATCAGTCGGGTCAGTTCAATGTGTTTGTTTTAGATCATGAAAATCCAAGAATGAGCTAGGGAATGTGGGTGCAACATGGACAGAAAGTCCTTAGTCTCATGGAGCAAACACTAAACTAGTTTCATCTGGACTCAACAAGTGACCAGATTCATCACTGTGAATATGCAAAGCTGGGGCATCTCTGAGGAGGAGGCCACCCTCTCTGAAAAGCCCCTTCCAGAGCAAATAGGATTAACATAGAAAGCAATGCTTGTTCTAATTCTTGCTCTTGTTTTCTAATTGTCTGACTCCTCAGCACCATGAGCCTCTCTTTCACAGGAAAGAGTGTCTCTAATCTCAGCAGTTCATGCAAGTGGCTTATGTCAGAATCTCTTGAGAACCACTTCAAGGTTATTGCAACTCTGCAGGGGCATTTCTGAAGGAGAGCAGGATGTGAGGCATGAGAGGGCAAATAGAGACTTTATACCCAGGCTTATATGAGTGGTCTCTCAATCACATGATCTTGAGAACTCAGAAGGAAGAATTGGAGATGAGTCAAGTGCACTCTTGGGGTGTCTCCTCCCCAGGCAGTAGCTCTGTTGGCTGTAGTGTTTTGTGGTTTTTTTGACATTAAATCATTTTTAAAATCTGTTTGGTTCTGGAAACAATTGGTTGCCTTTTACACAGTTAACAGATTTGCCACATTCTGCTTATTGGTGTAAAATATTCTACAATAGAGACACAAGGTTGTTTTCTGACCAGTGTGTTACTTATTTTCTCTAAACAAATCAGTTGAAACAAAGCTTATTTTTGCATTCACCCTCACATACATGTGGGAATATTTCTGCAGGATATATGCGTACAAATACAGTTGCTGTTTACAAGGTCTGGGTATTTAAACTTGTATCGTTACTGCCAAACTTTACTTGAAGAGTTTTTTAAGAAGGTTATCTCAATTGTTGTCATCAGTGGTGTTGAAGGCTGCTTTTTTCTCCTTTCACAGGCAATAATGCTATCCATTTTAATGGAAAAAATCAAATGATTATTCATTATAGTCTTTTGATCTGTGATAGGGAGAGCCTGAGTAAAGAAGCATACCTATCTAGAAGGGACCATTACAGTAAGCTTCAGTTAATTTTAAAATGTTAGAATAAGAGGCCTGACATGGTGGCACATGCCTGTAAGTGGCAGCCTAGGAAGCTACAGCCCGGGCCAGAGATCACAGTTCGAGTCCTGCCAGGGGCACGTAGCGAGACCTAGTTCCAAAAAATAGCTGAATGTGGTGGTGCGTGCCTGTAATCCCAGCTACCTGGAAAACTGAGGCTGGAGATTGCTTGAGTCTGTGATACCCCAGGTAATTTGAGTCTGCGGTTCCATAGGCAAAAATAGTGAGACCTAGTCTAAAAAAATTTTTAAAAGTTAGAATAATTTAAAAATATGCAAAAATTTCTTTAGATTCTTTCTGCTCCTGTTAAATCATCTGATTTAACATATAGCAAGATCACATGCTTTCTAGTAACCAAGAGTGTAGATATTCCATTGAAGAAATGAAAAGTAATCATGAATGGATATTATGTTACTAAATGCAAACTTGCTAATGCTAACAAATTATATTTTATTGTCAGAACACTTAATAATAAATCTGCCCACTTAACAGAATTTACTGATATTAGGCAATACATTTAATTTCCAATAAGTTAACTTTTTGGAATATTGATGGTTTTCTTTCTTCCGTGATTGTTAGAATGGGAAATCAGGTAAATGAATGTCTCTGTATCTGTATGGTATAGGTCCTGACCTTTACCCTCTAAAGGAAGAATTTACCAGGCAAATAGGTGTAGCTGAGTCAGGTAAGGCTTTTTTACAGAGACTCATACATGAAGGAGTCAGTGCAGTAAAGAAGAATTTAATCTGACTTCTCCTCAAAGGAACTTGGGAAGAAATATTTAAAAGCTAGATCCATAAAACTGAACAGAGGTGAGCATCATCAGTTTTTTGTTTATGTCTTTTAATCTATTCCATTGAACTTTATGCCAATACCATACTGTTTTGATTGTTATTGCTTTGTAAAGTTTTGAAATCAGGAAATGTGCACTTCAAAATGTGTTTTTCTATAGAGGCTATCTGGAATCCCTTGAGATTCCTTATGAATTTAAGAGCTTATTTCTGCCAAAATAGAAAAGTCACCGAGATTTTGATAGACATTACTTTAGTAGTGCAGACATTTTGACACTATTAAATCTATCAGTGAACATGAGGTACATTTCCATTTATTTATGATTTCTTTAATTTATTTCAGTAATATTTTGGTAGCTGTCAGTCTAGAACTCTTTAGCCTCCTTGGTTAAGCAATTACTAAGTTTTTAGTCTTTTCGAGGCTATTGAAAATAGACTTTTCTTAATTTCCTTTTTCAAGATCTTTCATTGTTAGTGTATAGAGTTGCAGGTAGATTTTTGTCTGTTGGTCTGTGTCCTCCTGTTACTTTGATGATTTCTCTTATTAATTCTAGCAGGTAATTCTTGTGGAATTTTTCAGGTTTTCTCATAGGAATTCATATCACCTAGAAGTTTATAATTTTAATTCTGCATTTACAATTTGATATCTTTTGTTCCTTTTTTTTTACCTAAATTCTTTATCTAGGACTCCCAGTAGTGTGTTGGTGAGAAATAGTGAAAGCAGGCATCCTAGCCTTGTTATCAGCTTTAGAGAAAATTCTTTAAGTCTATCATAGTTGAGTATGAACTTTACTGAGAGTTTTTTCACATATGTTGTGATACTTTCCTTCTTTTCCTAGTTTTCTAAGTTATTTTAATCATGAAAGGGTGTTTAATTGTATTGAATGCATCAATTGCATGCTTATTTATGTTGTTTCTCCATCATTCTGCTATTGCATTGATCAGCTTCCTTATTTTGAGTTATCCTACCAGTAATTAATTTAAATGAACCCTGTGGCATTAGCTAAGTAAAAGAGGGACTGTTGGAGAGCAGCATTTTCTCTTCAGGCCTCAGTGTTTTAATAGATATTGACAGGACTATTTGCTTCCCACTTCTTGTTATAGTTGGACAATGTTGATTTAGCACATTAGTGCATTAATACTTATTCACATTGGAGAAATAAATGCAAATGGATTAAACTGTTTAATCAAAGAAATTGACAACATGCAACTGACTCATGTGTTTACCCATTCTGCCAATCTCTTTGATAGGAGGGACTTAGTTCATCATTTTGTCATTGTTTTTCTATATACTTCATAACTCTTTTGTCCCTCATTTACTGTATTACTACTTACTTTTGTGTTTAGTTGACTTTTTTTTAGTGAATGTTTAAAATCCTTTCTAATTTCTTTTTGTGTATATTTTGAAGCTACTTTCTATGTGGTTACCATGGTGATTATAGTTAGCAGTCAAAATTTATGACACTAACCTGAATTAATAGCAGATTAACTTCAATAGCATACAAAAATTCTTCTTCTTTACATTCTATGCCCACTCCTTTTGGCTGTTGAAGCCACGAATTACATACTTATACATTGTGTGCCTGCAAACATAAACTACTAACTTTTTAGATACATTGATGTTCTTACATTACGTAGGAAACAAGATTTGTAGTTGCTATTCAGCAATACCAACTTATAGACTAATGTCTTTTTTCCCCTAAAATGCAACAATCTCTTGTCAATTAGAGAACAAAAGTGCAGTTGCATATCAGTTACAATATATTTGCTTTTATAACTGTTAAAGTTTTTGCACTTAATAAAATCTTTTTTCTCCATGGTGTTCCTATTGTTCCAGCTTACTTTCTAGTGTCCACTCATTTCATCTTGAAGGATTTCATTGAGCCTTTCTTGCAAGCAAGACCTCTTAGTGTTTATTTAGGAATTCTTTCACTTCTGCCTCACATTCCCAGTTTAGTTCAGATACATTTGACATATAGCACTTTATTAATTATGGGACTTTCTCCTCACTTTTGATGTGAAATTCTGTTGGATATAAAATTTTTGGTTAGCAGTTGCATGTTTTGTTTTGTTTTAACACTGAATGTATTGGCATAATGCTTCTGGCCTTTGAAAGTTTCAAATGAAAAATAATTGAGGATCTCTTCTACATGATGGTTCACATCTCTTTTTGTTTTCAATATTCTCTTTCACTTTTTTTATTATGATGTCATCAGTGTTAGTCTTTTTCACCTTATCTTACTCAGAGTTCATTGAGCTTCTTATTTATGCCTTTGAAAAATATTAAAGGCAGTAAGGATATTATTTCTTCATATATTTTCTCCATGCTTTTCTCACTCTCCTTTCTCTATCTGGGACTCCTACAATGTATATATTGATCTATTTGATGATGTCCCAAAGGTCCCTTAGATTCTGCTAGGTGCTTATCAAAATCATGAGTTACAAATATTTTCTTTCATTCTGTGTCTTATTTTTTTCACTGTCTTGAAAGTTTTTCATTTGGTAGAGCTAAGTTTATTATAGATTTTTCCTTTTGTTTTTCATGCTTTCAATGTTGCATTAAAAAAAAACTGCAGCCAAATGCAAGATCACAAATATTTACTTCTATGTTTTCTCCTGAAAGTTTGATAACCACAGCTCTTAATTTTAGGTCTCTGACCTATTTTGAGTTAATTTGTATATCTTGTATGCAGTACGGATCCAGCTTTGTCTTTTTGCATGTGTTGAACCAGTTATCTCAGCACCATTTATTGAGCAATTGTTCTTTTCCTATTGAATGCCTAACTGACTTGTTAGACATCAATCAATCATAGATATGTAGGTTTATTTCTGGATACACAATTCTACAATAATTACCTATATATTTGTCCTTACGCTGGTACCTTGCTCTTTTGAGTACTGTTTTTTGTAGTAAGTTTTGAAATCAGGAGGTATAAAATCTATCTTCCAATATTTACTCTTTTTTTTGCAAAATTGTTTTGGAATTTGGGGGTCCTTATAAATTTAAGGATCAGCATTTACATTTTTGCCCAAAAGGCCCTTGTGACTTTATAGGGGTTTCTATCTAATAGGGGTTAGAGTTTCTACACTTTATCTTAGCCAAAAGGCAGAGAAGGGCTTATAGGGGTTACATTGAATTCTTAAAGTATTCTAGTAATATTGCTATCTTAACATTAAGTGTTCTAATATGTGAACAAGGGTTGTCTTTCCATATTTTTATGTTTTCTTTAATTTCACCAAAGCTTTGTAGTTCAGCATAAAAGACTTGTACTACCATAATCAAATTTGTCCCTTAGAAGAAAAACAAGCAAAAGGTCAGGAGGAAAAGTCAAAACAAGCTAACAACCAAACTAAAGTATACAATGGGGTGGGGAGGGTTAGGAGGAAGCAGTCAGGGAGGGAAGGTGATGGGTGATGGGTGATCCCCAGGGAATACAAAGATGTGATATATATATATATATATATATATATATATATATATATACATATATATATAGTCCCTAAGTATTTTTTGATGCTTTTGTAAATTTCCTTTTCACATTGATTACTCTTAGTATAGAAAAATACTAATTTTTGATGAGTTGATCTTTCATCCTACAAAACTGCAGAAATATTTTAGCACCCTTGTGTGCCGGTGAGTGTTTATTCTTTAGGATTTCTACATGTAAGATATCTGCAAATAGAATTAGATTTTTTTCTCTCCAATGTAGAAACCTTTTACTTATTTTTCCTGCTTCATTTATATGACTAGAACTTCTAGAATGATCTTTATTGAAGAAGGAAAGTGGACATCCTTGATCTTAGTTGGTTCCTGATCCTAAGGAGAAAACTTTGTCTTTCTTCGTTGAGTATGATGTTAGCTGTTGGCTCTTCATAAGTGCTTTTTATTACTTTGAAAAAGTGCTCATCTATTTCTAGTTTATTACTTTTTATCATTCAAAGGTGCTGCAATTTATCAATTGTTTTTGCTACATCAGTTAATATGATCAAATAGAATATGTCTTCATTCTGTTAATAAGTTGTATAACACTAATTTTTTATGTTGTACCTCTGTTGCATTCCTGTGATAATTCCTATTTGGTCATGATATATAATCCCTTTAATATGTTACTGCATTTAATTCACTAATATTCTGTCATGGACTTTTGCATATATACTCACAGGGAATATTGTTCTCTATTTCTCTTTATTATGATGTCTAGATTTGTAATGATGACCTTATAAAATGAGTCAGGAAGTATTCCTTTTCCTTTTATTATTGGAAGAGTTTGGAAAGGATTAATGTTAATTCTTCTTTAAATATTAGGCAGAATTCAGTGAAGCCATCTGCTGGTCCTAGGCTTTTCTTTGCTAGAAAGTTGTTATTACTGATTCAACCTCTTTATTTGTTATAGATCTAATAAGATTTTCTCTTTCCTGAATGAATCTGTCCCTGTATCAGTTCTCTGGAGAAACCCCTGCCAGATCAAAACCAATAAACCAGTTTCCTGGGAACAAGGTTTACTCTGCTCTCTCAGAACCAGCTACTCATGTGGGGAGCATGGGTACAATCTTCAAAATGGATGTTGAATTGGGTAGGTGAGTCAGCCAATAAGTTAAATGCCATAGTGCTCTCCTATCCTGTTTCAGTGTACATTCTGATTCAGCATTCACTTAGTCACTATAAACCTTTCATTGACTGACTTTGAGATAAGGATGGATCTGACATATTTTGCCAAGTTTTTCATTGTTTCTTGAGAAAAACTCCAGAGTTCTCTACTCCAAACTTGCAATGCCAATACTACCTATGAACTCAATACACAGTACTGTTTTCTCAAGTGTCAGTTCTTTCACCTGTTGTTTTAAACACTATCATCACTGCCTTACATGGACTCTCTGTTGTAAGCCTGCTATTACATCCATGCCACCATTACATGAGTCCTGGGCTTACAACATCACCTAATAAGCCAGATATTTTGTCCTCATGTGACTTAATTTCCAGCTTTTCAATTCATTTTGATAGTAATTGGGAATCTCTAGGGACATGGTCCTTCAGGTTTGAGTCTTATAAAGAATATCTTGTGTGTGTGCAGTTTCTCAATACATGTGACCATATAGTATAGAATGTCATTTGACTTTTTTTTGAGACTAGGTCTTACTATATTGCCTGGAGTATTCCCTATCCCATGGACTCAAGCGATCCCCAGCTTCAGTCTCCCAGGTAGCTGGGATTACAGGCACCCACCACCTTGCCCAGCTGCTTTTTTGAGACCAGGTCTCACTATGTTGCCTGTGGTAGTCTCAAACCCACAAACTCAAGCAATCCCAGACCTCTTGCCTCCCAGCACTTGGACTATAGGCATGCACTACCATGCCGGCTTTCATTTGACTTCTGTTGCCACATTTTTCCAAGAAGTTTTTCAAGGCTTTCCATGTACCAGTCTTCTATTTCCTCCCTTCCTTTTCCTGAAACTGTATTCTCTCTTGCAGTGTATGCCATCTACAGTTGTTACTAACCTGTAGCCACTGTGTGAGGCTCAGTAACACTCTCACTTCGTGGTTTTTCTTATTTTTGCCAGCCAAATATTTTCTTATTTTCTTATTTTCTTATTTTTGCCAACTGATGTCCTGGGAACTCAGAATAGTGTTTCTCTGTCCTCACTAGGCTGGCTGTGCTCAGTCCCAAAAGATTTAGTGCTAATACCTTGTTGAAAAAAAAAGGTGCTTATTAAATATTTGTTTCCTTTGTGTACAAGTTGGATTAATACATTTTTCAGAAGAGAACAAGCCCCTTGAGATCATCTGTTCAGTGTCTTTGTTTTACAGACCATGGAGTAAAATTCACTAGAACCCATCCATTAGCATTTCGACCCATCAGGAGAGAATGTCCTGCTGCACCAATAGCTAGTCATGTCTTGGTCTAGGGGCTCTATACTTTCGCATGGCTTTTCACTGTGCCTAGTTTGGTAGCTATATTTTCAGGTACCTGTGTACTTTCTTCTCTTTGTTTTCTTTGTATCTTTCCTTGGACCTGAGTGTCCTACGAATATTCATTCCTCTAGCTCTGTGGCAGTTGGGATAAGTAAAATATCTCCCCAGAGGAAGTGGCTAATATAGAGCATGTACATCTAAAACAATGACCTTGGCATTTGGAGCTGAAACTGTGCAGTGAAAAGAAAACAAAGCAAAAGCAAGTGCCTTCAGGTTGTTGAAAAAGAGGCTGAAGGGCAGTGATGAGCTCAGCCTGGCTGACTCTTATGATGTCCTAGCTCTGGCACTTAATATCTGTGTTGTGGTTGAGGTAGACTACTTAGATCGCCAGCCTCAGTCTCCCCCCATCTGCTTCCAGGTTTAATTTTGGAATGGTTTCAGATTCTGATGAAGATGATGATAGAAAGGACTATGATACTAAAATATAGAAAGCATTTAGGACTGTGCACCAAGGACTCTGTATTAGTTGCCTTTCCTTTCCCATTATTATTTGTAAACACATATTTTAAGTACCGAACTCCCTGGTGGATTTAGAAATTCTGCTTTTCAGTGTGGACAAAGTCTGGTATGCTCTTTCTCCACCTTTACTGTTGAATCTTCTATCAATCAGGTGCACAGAAAGATTACAGCAACTAAGTGACACTCAGGATGTTTTTGTGAAACTAAAAGGACATTCAGAATTTTATAAGATATCATGCTAGGCAATTTTGACAACAGTGCTTGACTACCCCAAATAAAACCCTACACTCCATATTATATAGACACAAAAGTCAGAGAAGTAACTCCAAAAAGGATCAAAATTATCACACCTTTTAAATGTCATGGTCCCTCAGGGGTGTTAATATATTCATTCATGTCTTCAGCAAGGAGGTAGCACAATGCAGTGGCTCCAATTTTGGCCAGATTACCTGAATCCAAGGATATCTCCATGGGATATGTTTGTGCATGCAGATAAACATAGACACACACATAAATAGCTATACACAGTCCTCTCTAATCACTAATTAGACTCCTGGAAGTTAGGAACCACTCCAAAATTATATCTGAAAGCCCACCCCTCAAAAACCATTCATCTTTTCCATCATTGCTCACATGCAGTGATTTCCATCACTGCCACAGATGTGGGAGAGGATAAGCTTCCTCATTTCAAGTGATTTTTTTGTGGCAAGATCTTGACTGCACTTTAGATGCTGGGTGATAGAAATGCTGGAGTCTGGTGATTTCTTATGGTAGCATCCATTCTATCTAGAATCTCATGTTATTGTCTCACACCACAATTTGCAAAACCTTCCCCCAGTCCTCTTGACCAAGTGTGTTCCAATGACTGGCTAACTAAGAATGATAACCCAACACTGTATCAACCTGCCCCATCTACCTCGCTCTTTCACCAAATTTAGGCTTTTCCCATAGGATGCTATGCTCCGTGGAGTGAGTGTTTGGGAAATTAGGTCCTCAGAGGGGAATCCCCAGGGCATCTCCAGAGATCCCAACCCCTAAATCTGCCTTCTGGCCCACGTGCTACACTCCTTGAGGGAAGCAGAGAGGAGGTACATTCCCCTGGCTCTCTGCTCTCCTGCCCCCTCTTGTGAGCACCTCAGTCTTTCTGGCATTCCGAGACTGAATCCCTCCTCTGTGGTGCCCCCTGGGGGAGGTTGGGTTGGGGAGAGCACCTTCCTTTGCTGTATGTTCAGGACTGCTCTTTAATTTCCAGCAGTTCAACTTGACCTGGATTATCACTCTGATAAACAGCTGCCATATGGCCAGCCTAGCTGGCTGTGGATCCTTGCATTTGGAAATGTGCCAATTCACCCCATACAGTTCCCAGCAAAATGCACAGGATCAGCAAGCAGGACATCATGACAAATTGCTCTTTCCGAACACTCACAGAAGATGCCATCACATAGAGCAGAGCCTGAGTTTCCATGTGTTTTATGCTCATATTCGTCACTCAAATTAACAAATATTTATTGAGCACATATGTCGAGACCCTGGAGCTGGCATTACCCTAGACACCAAGATTGCTCTGAAAGAGTCTTTCCCTTTAGAGTCTTCTGTCCGGAAAGTAGACAGAGGTGCACACAGACATCTGGAGAACAGATAAGATACTGCACATCTGTTGTATTTTGAAAATAAGGAAAAGACGGATCTTTCAGCAGAGAAATAGCAGATTGGTTCCCTTCTTTGTGCTCATGGTTCTGCATCCGTAGACTTTAAAGACAGAGCTACAGGGATGCAGGCTCCGCTGTGTTGAAACAAGACTCTTATCCTGAGCAGGCAGCTCTAGACAAGGCTCCAAACTACAACCAGCATTTGCCTGCTCATTGTCAGGGTTCAGTGCACACAATGTGCTTCCTGAGAAGGACAACAAGCACACAGCGCCAATTTCTCTTGGCAAATTTATTTTTCAAATCTGGAACCACTTTCTAAATAATAAAGTGGAATGTGATCAGGAAAAAAAAAAAACCTTTTTTTTTTCTCTTTCTGTTTTCTGTTGTGCCGTGTCCATCTCACATTGAAACTCTTGGGAAGGAAGAAAATGCTGGGGTGTGATTTGTGTCAGCTACTCCCCTAGATTCTGAACTCTGGTAGGCAGGTACTTAGATTCCACCTGCTGCCAGAAGAAATAAGTGTAGCACAGGGCTGGTCCAAGGGGGCTTGGGATGAGTAGAACAAAGTGGTTTGAGGCAAGGGGCATGGGCTAGTGGGAAACTGTGCCCTTGGAAATTAACAGGAGGGACCCATTGAGGGCATAGCCACAAGGGTGGAAAGGATTACAAAGAAAGAACATCTTTCATTAGATACAACTCATCTCACTCATCATTTTTTTCTGAGGCATAAAAAAATTTATTCATAACCTTCCCTCCATTTTCCCCTTCCTAAAGCTTTCTTTCAGGCTCCCACTTTTAATTATAATATTTCCTAAATTGACTATTCACTCTAAAACAATGGTGCCCAACTAGGGCAACTTTACCGAAACAGATTGGTGGCTGCCAGAGGTGGGAGTTAGAGGTGATGAGAATGAATGTCAAAGGACAAACTTCCACTTATAAATAATTTTGGGATATAATGTACAATACAGTAACTGTAATTAATAATACTTCAAATATTGTATATTTGAAAGAAGAGAATAAATATTAAAAGCTTTTATCACCGGGAAAAGTTTTATAACTTTATGTGATAAGGGATATTAACTAGGATTATTGTGCTCATTTCACAATATATACTAATAGTGGGTCATTAGGTTGTGTACCTGAAACTAAGGCAATGTAATATGTCCATTATATATCAATAAAAATTAATTTAAAAGGGGAGCAACAGAGGCAGGGTTAGTCATCATTGTCAACATTGTCACCACTATTTTCACCATTACCATCACCACCATCATTACCATCACCATCATTAACTTTGGGAGAGAGCGTTTCACTTGGTATAATATTATATTTCAAAGTCTGCATGAACAGTATATAGACTTTTACTGACGACCATTCTGCAGTGACATACTTCGAATGAACTGGTTTTTTACTGTGTTTCAAAATGTGACATGATGGGTTAATTACAGAATTGTCACTATGTTAACTGATGAGCTCACTTCCTTCAGTAAAAGTGATAACAGGTAATTTATCTCCATACTTACTAACTTGGTATGTGTGGTTGCTAATATCTCATTTCTTGGCATAAATATAACCCAGATAGATGATTTTCTTCCACTGCCCTCCCAACTACACGACCTATATTAAATACTAGTCCTGTCTCAAATATTGAAAATCCCAGCAAGAACAAACAGAACTACCTTGACAGAAATGATCCAACTTGGCTTCCAGCTAATATATCTGAAATTGTGTATGGATTTTTCTCCTTTAAATCTTAAACCTTGGTTTGGCTGAACATTCAGAGTTGTGAATTACTAAATAATTATTTGTCATTGTAATGGAAGAACACCTCCTGTGTTTCCCTTTTACTTGCAAGCTATTTCCACCCTCACACCACTTCTAGCACCAATGTGTGAGTTTCTAATGCTGTGACAGTGACCACTATCCTACAACTCAACCCTGACACTCTGCCTGGAAAAAGCATTAACCCTGCAGGTTCCAGGCTCAGTTCCACGAGATTGTCCTCTCTTCTGATGACACTTGTGAGTTCCATGTTTTCACCTGTGCTTCTGAATGACTAGCTACAAATAAGAGTCTCTATAAGGCCCTCCCTGTGTTCAGAAATGTGCTAGATTAGTGCACAGAACTCAGGAAAATATTTATGTTTGCCAGTTTATTATGCGTTAAAGAATCTGGTGAAGGTACAAATGGACAAACAGATGAAGAAGAGCACACAACAAGGTCAGAAAGGCTCCCAGACACAGGAGCTCTGTCCCATGGAGCACTACCCACATGGAACACTTGTGCCCACCATCTCAGAAGCTCTTTGAACCTGGTGCTCTTGGGAGTTTTTCAGAGACTTTACCACAGATGCATGATGGATTGTGCCTCCATATCCAGCCCTGCTCTGCTTCCTGGAGGATGGGGTGGGGTCAGAATTATGGATGAAAAGCTCCAAGCTTCTAATTATGGCTTTTCTTTCTGGTGATCAGCCCTCATCCAAGAACCTACCACTAGTTGCAGCAGACAGGAAGAAGTCATTCCTGTTGCCCAGGAAATTTCAAGGGATTTAGGGACTTTATGCTAGAATTGATAGCAGATGTATATCTATAGCTTCATATATGCAACTTTTTCACTTCTATACAAGCTTTTCATTTCTAATTAATGCAGCCATTTAATATTCCATTTAATAACGGGCGATGTCATGAAAAAATGCATCTTTAGATGATCTAACTGAGCAATGTCTTAGCATGTACTGACACAAACTTCAGTGTTACCTCTAGTACACACCTAGCTATGATAGAGCCTGTGGAGTTCATTTTCCTATATTTCATTTATTGTTGTCCAGAAGGTCCTTAATGGAAGTATGACTGTATATGTAAGGATGCTCGAGTTTCAGGTTGTAGGCCTACCCAAGGCCTGGCCTCTTCTCTCACACAGTAATCTATAACCACACTTACCCTGCACTGAAAAACCACTCCTTGGAACTTAGACCTCTTCCCTTTAGGTGTTAGCAAACTAACAGCTAAGGTATTGGCTTCACTTAATATTTAAAAGTCCTTTGCTGTCTAAGCCTCAAGTCAAAAAACCTCCACTCAAGCATAAAGTCATTGCTTCTAGACCAGGGCCCCTGGATGCTTCACAGCAGGGTCCTCTGAAGGATGACACAGGGGGATACCCTGAAGCAGGAGAGAGTCAGAAGTGATGGAACCAGAGTATAAATACCAATATGTGGGCAAGCAAACTAGAAAAGCAGAAAGACTAGTTTCCCTTTTTTTCTTTAAATCTTTGTCTATTCACTTTTATAAACCACAAAAATTTTACACATCCTTTGTCACAAGCATGTATACAACAATGTGTTAAAAACAGTTTCCTCTCTTTCAATTCTTCATTCTCTCCCACCCACCTGAGGTGACCAAAATCAGTAGCTTGGGGTATGTCCACCCACAGAGTTCTCTTGGCTCTTAAAAATGCATTCAAGTATAGAATATATGCCTTCTAAATGACTGCCATTTTAGTGATCCTTTGACATGTCTGTTTCTTACAGTGAGGGCTTTCTTTAATGTGTGGTAGGAAAATAAATAAGCACTTGTTTTAAAGAACAAAAGGCTAACTCAGCCAGAACCCCATGAAACCATGCTTCTCGGTATGTGAATTACCAAGTCCAAGTAGATTTCCCAGCCACATGTGCATACAGAGGTCAGGAAATGAAATGCCCCTTGCTGCACGGTGTTGGGAAGGAAAACACCTACTCATAATGAAATGTGAAGTCACATGCAAATCACCCTTGTTAACTCCCATTTGAAAAACGCCCAGCTATTTGTCCTTTCTCAAAACAATGATGTCAGTAAACTTCCTTCTATATAATATCTCTTTTCTAATTTTTTTGCTTATGGCACTTGACTGAATCAAACCTGTGATCTAGGATAGACAGAAAAACTGACCAGTGCTGCTGCTTCCAGAAGCTTCTAAAAGGCTGGGGTCACAAGTATGACTTGGTTTCACCAAGATGGATGCTGTTCTCTCAGTCTGAATGACATGTGAATTTCAAGTGTTTTAAACTCTATCTGTTGGTTGCACTGAACCTTTTATTTCACTCACTGAGGAAACACTGAATTCTGAGTGCTTGGTGCTATATTATGCTTTTGTTACACAGATGGCAATTAATCATGTCTGATGCTTCCTGTGGAGTGTTACACTGACCTCATCGGACATTGTGCCTATAGTTTTTTTACCTAACTCATAATGCTTTAACTTACCCTGTTAGGGGAAACACCTAGGTTCTCCATCTCCTCAACTGAATAGCTGATGGAAAAAGCAAAATACTGAAACGCAAAATGACTGGAAACACAGTCAAGAGAAGTCATTGTAACAAATAGAAACATATCCTTTCAATGGTATCTGTGTCACTTCAAATTTTGAGAGTAGAACTAGGAGAATTAGAGTAAACAAATACAAAATTTAATACTAAATGTCAAACTTATGCCTTACTATGGTAATAATAATAAGTGTTATTAATTATTAAATGTCAATAATAGTGATCATAAATGAAAATGTTTAAAATACCCCAGCCAAAAGATGGAGATATGACAGTTGGATAATTTTGGTTTTGAACAAGCAATCAAACTGTACTGCTCAAAGAAGTTCACTTCAACTTTACTGATATAGGTAAGTTGAAAGCAATATAATAGAAAAAAGTTTTATTATGAAAATATTAAATAAAAAATATACAGTGGTAGAAGTTTATTCATATTACTGAGTAATGAACTTACTGCCTGAAGCTCGGAGAAGCCAATTATTATGGCATCAGGCTTGAAAAAGAGGACGTCTATTGTGAACTGACTGGGAGGGAAACAGGAGAGAAAACTTAATTCTATTTCCTGTTTGGAAAAGAAATGCACTTATATTATGGAGCAAGCAGATTTGAGAACAAATAAGTTAAATTTTATTGGTTAAGGAGGGAGCTAAAGACAGAGGTATGTATGATTGGCTGAAATGTACTGGGTGGTTCCAAAATTGGCCCATATATCAAGAGGTTTATTCAAGTGATCTTGGTTCTGATTTGGCCTGGAATTCAGTTTTGCATATTCTTTGGTTGTATGACCTCATTTCCCTGAAATACTTGAGAGGCAGGGACATGAAAAGAGAAAAGCACCTTCAAGTTTTTCTATTTTTAATGCTGCCAGATGAAAAAAAAAGGACTTTTCTTCTTAGCCTTTTTTTTTTTTTTTTTTTTTTTTTTTTTTTTTTTTTTTTTTTTTTTTTTTTTTTTTTTGTCTTGGGAACATTGTGCTTGTCCTGTTCCCACCTCCAGGATTCCATGTGGAGTGCCTTGAACTTGGACTTGGATGACTTGAACATCACATTATCCCCCTCCCCCAATCCCATTCTGCCTCACAGTGCAGTCTTTTGGAATAGGACCTCACCTGTGAAAACCAACCACAGTGGCTAAAGGCAGGTGGCAGGGCACACAGACTCAGCAAGAGACACAGCGTGGTCCTGAGGAGAGCATGCAAGTCAGTTTCTTATAGGATGCCCCTGCCAGTGCTACCTCTCACCACTACTATGTCCCATTGTAGAGGAAGAAAACCAGCTAGTGGGGAGACTGAGGAGCTGAGACTGGTACCTGCAGCAGGCTACCTCTTCCCATGGCTTTCCAAGTTCTTTGCAGCCCCTGTCTCGAGCTCACATTCTCAGACTGGGATATCAGCTCCTTAGGTCTTGACTTTTTAAATATTTGATTATGTAGATTTCAAAGCAAGACAGCTACTGGATGGATACTGCATAATAAAAAAGAAAGGATTAACCCTTTATCTTAACTACATATGCACCAAGCATAGCATCTCCAAGTATATGAAACAGAAAGAAATATATAAATTCACAATTATACTTTGTAAGTACATGGTCATATATATTTATTGCAGAAGTCATGCTAGATCTGGTAGATTTGATCTTCACAATCAATCAAGATCTATTAGATATATCTCAAACATCCCACAGGACAATGGCAGGATACACACTTATTTTTTCTAGTGCTCATAGAACATAAACAATATAAATTTTAGACTGGATTATAAAATAAACCTCAACAAATTTAACATAGTTAAAATACATGCAGTTTGTTGTAATCAGGAGGCTCATTCCCAGTTAAGAGTTGACAATGAAGGAGGAAAAGTCAGGAACCTCTTGACCAGGCTTCAGATGCTGGGACAGTGGGTGGGGTCCAGACTAGGAATCCCTGGCAGCCATGATGTGCAGGACAGAAAGACCACTTTTGAGTGAGTTCTCAGTTCTCACCAAAAATGGAAAAGGCTTCAGGATCACAGTGGTGGAGTCCATACCATCTCAAATTGGCTGAAAGCAAGGTCTGTGCATATTCCATTATTCAGAAGCATTAACTGGTCCATCTATTCATTTTAATTTAGTTGGGGTCTCACAGCACAGTCAGGTTTTTAGCTGGTCTTGCCTTTTATAGAATTATTCAGTAGTGTCTCTGTAAATACATGGCTGCCTTTTAATTGATTATCTGCATCATTCTCTCTCAAATGCCCCCACCTTTTGGTTAGTGAGGGGTCATCATAATAAATTAAAGACAGTGTACTAAAAATAGCTCATCTCATATAACATGATATAGTAGAAGGGAGACTAATGGAGTAACCCCATACTAATGTGTCTATCTAATTGGACCAAGGCAGGGGAAAGGAGAAATGATGTGGTTGTGATCTAGTGGAGGGTTGATACATTTGAAGGAAGTAGGTTCTTGAGTTTTCAAGTCTGAGCAGATTATTTAGATACAGATGAGCTAGAGAAACACAGACCTAATACCTTTCTAGTGGATTCATGTAACCCTAGCTTCTTAATTAGTTCATCCTTTGAGCCTCACTCCCAGGAATTCTTGCTTCCTCCCTTCAGAAATGGGTCTCTTTGGTGATCACTTGTGAAAGAAACTTGTTTCATCAAAATTAGAAATCTGATTTAGAACATAGCATTCTACACAAATGAAAAATGTTTAACAGCAGCAGGGAGTATGATATTCTATAAAGATAAACTTCTTCTTATCAACTATTTGATTGCCTGTATACCCTGAGGTACAGTTTGTACAGAAAAGACTAGATAAATCCTTGATTTTTTTTTCTCCTTTATTTACTAGTTGGGAGGGTTTGAAAGAAACTGCTCATTATTCTGCAAAGATGACCAATAAATTTTAAAAATATCTCTCTGAAGGCCTGGGATAAACATATCTGACATATTTCTATCCCCTGTACCTTTTCTTACTGAAAATCAAGTTGTAACAAGGAGAAGATATTGAAATTCCCCCTAACTCCTTTGGATGTACTTTCAATATCTTTAATAGATTATTTGTATTCTATTATTATAAGGTACTCTAGGTTTATCTTGTACATTTTCTGCCTTGAACCTAAAATGTCCCTTTCTTCAAGGAGCCCTGGTTCCCTTTGTAGCTAATTAATATTTAGAGACCTATATCTTGATTCCAGTGGCACTTGTGCCTACTGGATTGGGCATGGTTTTAGTGAAGCAATCTAAGAAATACCCTGAAATTATACCAATGCTTTTAATTCACCTTTGGAGCTATGTGATTCTACTTAACTTCATCAATCTTATTTACTGTATATTCTCAGTTCAGTGATTGAAAAATCCCAATTCCCTAACTTAATGCTTCATTTGCCTTATTCCACAATAAACAGACAACACTCTCTGTATAACAATACAAACAGGAGAAGTGGTACATCTTTCCAGGTCCATTGTTACCCTATCTCTCTAAAATGAAAGTTTTCATTTTAAAAATTAGTCATGAGAGCTGAATGGGTGTGAATAAGAAATTCTACTATGAATTTCCAAGGTAGTTTTAGTTGATGCATAAAGATAGTAACAATGGAAATTAGAAATAATGTTAATTGAGTAGCTAATATAAAGTACAAGTTTATTGAAGGGATAAGGGAACATTTATACAAAAAGATTATTTCCCCATGGAAATAAACCATTACACCAAACTTACAGGCTTGATTGCAAAGAAATTTGTTATCCTTATTACATGAGGTAAGTTTCCAAACAGATAGTATCAGTCCTTTGAAATCTAGAAATATTAATTTTTAGACAAATGTTGTTGAATTTGTCCCTAGTTTACTTTTAGATGATTACAGACAAGACATACTTAAAAAATAAAAATGAAATCAAAAGGAAACTTTTTAAAACATTTAAAAAATGTTTTTTATATGGTTGCTACTGTTTCACTAATAGACAGTGAGGCAAGGTTTAACTGCTAACAGGCCTCTCAGAACCAAAATAACATGACTACAAAGATATAGCTCATGATGGGAAAGGATTTAGGAGAGTGGAAGTGTAAAGGTCTTCACAGGCCCAGAGAAGTGAGTCCCCCTATGGAAACTTACTCTCTCAGATCAAGTCTCACTGATGTGTGCATGAAACACTGGGTTCAAAGAGCCCCAAATCAGCCTTGGTCAGGACACTTTATATTCTGTGGTATATTCAGTCACTCCAAAGAGCAAGTGCTTCTGGTTTGCTCACCTTTTCAAGGTGTGATTTATCAGTACTACTACTATTAATAAGTAGTGTGGAAACATGGGTGTAAACCACCCAAAATGCCTCAGATCTTTTTTAAAATTATATATATAGATATATATAGGTAAATATCTATCTATCTATCTATCTATCTATCTATCTATCTATCTATCTATCTATCTAGATAGTGAGAGAGAGAGAGAGAAAGAACATCATTGTGTACCCTGGAATTCTCCCATTTCCTTAACAACTGTTAACCATCTTAATCTTTTGTGCCCTCCACCTCCCCTGTTTTCTTCCTCCTGCCCCTCTCTCTGGTCTATGGTTCAGTTCTGTTAGTTGTTTCTAATTTTTTTAATCATTTGTTTTTTCCTATACCCTTCATATAAATAAGTGAGACCATCCCATATTTCTCTTTCTCTTTCTGGTTTATTTCTGCTAATATGAGTCCTTCTAGCTCCATCCATGTTGCTGCAGACGACATATGTTTATCCTCCTTGATTGATGCATTATATTACATCATGTACATATATCACATTTTTTTCAGTCATTCATCAGTTTTGGGGCATTTGGGTTGTTTCCATATCTTGGCAATTGTAAAGAGAGCTGCAATAAACAGAAGCATACAGGCGCTCTTTTTAATTAGTGTTTTCATGTCCTCTTGGTAGATTCCCAGTAGTGGGATTGCGGGGTCAAATGGTAATTCCATTTTCACTTGTTTGAGGGTCCTGCACACAGTCTTCCATAGTGATTGGACCAGTTTGCACTCACACATCTGCACTAACACTTGTTGCCCGGTTTTTGTTTTTGTTTTTTTTTTTTGAATGGGTCATTCTTGGTAGTGTAAGGTGGTATCTCAGTGTGGTTTTAATTTGCATTTCCCTGATTATTAGTGATGTGGAACATTCTTTCATACGCCTGTTGGCCATCTGTATTTCCTCTTTGGTGAAGTATCTTTTTAGTTCTTCCCATTTTTTGATTGGACTTTTTGCTTGGTTTTTGTTGAATTGTGTGACCTCTTTGTGGATTGTTGTTCTCAGACCCTTATCACGTGTCTGGAGGGCAAAAATTTTCTCCCAGTCAGTTGGGTTTCTTTTTGTTTTGTTTATTGTCTTCAAAATGCCTCAGGTCTATACTTACAATGAGCACTGTTCACTACTATGGTTCATGACCTTACCAGCATCTGTACTGTGAAGGTACATTTCTTATTTCATCATAACCACTCAGCTAGAATCCACCCTCTCAGGCTACTTTTGAGTTTCATGTTACTCTGACATATATTCTCAAGAAACATTTTTGAAATCAGTATTTTCAAAATTCTTTCAGGTTTGATAATCAACAAAATTTTCAACATTCCCATTTTCAAATCAAGACAATTACATACAAAGTAAACATAAGAATTGTTGGTGACCTGGCTTTCTTCATTTCTTCCTTGCAAGAAACAATAAACACCTCTACTGTTGTCTGTTGATATTTTTTTTTCCACATCTACACCTGGGATAAAACATACTCTTGTGAATTTTTATAGTAAAATTTTTATTACCTAAAACAAGTGGAAAGGACATAAAAAAATGAAAAGGAAATTTTAAAATTTAAAACCATCAGATACAATTGTCAGAATGGTTCCTAGGGCAGAGCAACTCCATTGCACTTGTTCACAAAAAGACCCTCTATGTTCCAAGGGCATCAGGTCTTTTTCAAAGTCTTCAGGTTGGAAAGTCCTGTGCCCCACACAGGTGTGCTCTGGTTAGTTTCACCACAGTCTCATATTCTGAGCTCTTAGAGTATCAGTAAAACCTACCTGTGCTCAGATATTTACTGCAGCACAATTTATAATTGTAAGGTCATGGAAGCAACCTAAATGCCCCAAAACAGATGACTGGATGAAAAAAATGTGGTATATATACAAATGGAATATTACTCATCAATTAAAAATGACAAATTTGATGATTTTATAACATGGATGTACTTAGAAGAAATCATATTAGCAGAAACAAGTCATAAAGAAAAAGACAGAAACCAAATGGTTTCACTAATATATGGGATATAGTGAAAAAATAAACAAAAGACTTGAGGAAAAGTCAAAACAAGCTAAGCATCAAACTGAAGTGCACAACTTTGAGCAGGCAGAAAGGAGGGGTGGGGAATGGAGGGGAGGATGGGGGGGGGTAAATCCCTGGGATTATAATGTTGTGAAATTTATAAATAAATAAATAAATAATTTTTTAAAAAAACCTGCCTTTCAGTGACTTTGAGCACTAGCGTGGGAGCAGATGAACTGTATTTCAGAGTGATCAGCTTGGGAACCATATGCAGAGTAGACAGGTATGTTATTAGCAGAGATAAAGGTAGTAATTGATGAGTGAGAGAGAGATTGATATTTTCTCGAGTTCTAAAAAAAAATGCCTACAAGTATTTACTGTACATTTTATCAAGGTACAATACTGTGATTAAAGAAGGGTGGATTCTAGTATAATAATATCAGTATTGCTGATATTTCTACTATGCGGATTTCTACTACTGCTACTGAGAGGAGGGGGAGAAATGAGAGAAGAGGGAGGAGAAGGGGGGAAAGGAGAAGAGGAGGAGGTGGTGGAGGACTAAATATAACTTTCATTTATGTGTAAAGCTCTTATAAGTATCTTATAAACCCATTTAATCCTCACAAATCTATTGTGTAATTAATAAATTGTCTTGAATTTTTTTAGATAAGCAAATCAAGGTGGGGTGGAGGGGGCATTTCGCAGTGGCTCAAGGTCACAAAGCTAATGGGGAGATGGGTTGTAGACAAAGACACTTTGACTTTAGAGAAATGTCTTATTTCTTTTCTTGAACTCCCTTTGTTTTTGAAATTTCATCTCATTGAAGTATTCCCTTGAAACTTCACTTCTCCTGAACTCTTATATATGTAAATTTCTTTCTTATTCCTGTAAGATGAGACCTGCATTCTAGGTTGGTATCTTAGTCCCTGAATCAATGAAATGTTTAGGATCTTGTAGATAGATAAATATTAGCTTTCCACAGAGAAATGTTTTCTCCATATTCTGAATCAACTATATCATTGCCTTCTTCCAAGGCACCCAAAATGGTCTCCTATTTCATTTTGGATTAGAATTGGGATTACTAAAGGGGAACAATTAATTCAAGGATCTTTTGACTCATTGAGTGTTTTCGCATGGACACAATCTAAAACCATCACGGAGAATTATTTGCAACTTTCCCACCATGATACGTTCCTTACTTCAAAGAATGTCATCTCCATTTAGAGCTACTTAGAAAATTTTTCATGTGGAACATTTCTCCCCCTCTATAACTTCTATCCACCAAAATTATTAATGAATTCGGGAATGACTCGGGGTCAGTTTACTTACCTTACTAGTTCTGTGGGAAGAATAGTAAGGATCAAAACTGAGCCTGCAAGCAACATTCTAAATGAACTCCACCCACTGATGTTTTTGTGAACTCTACCCTATCTTCACACTGGAGAGATCTCAGATGTCTGGGATGACAACTTCCAGCAGGCTATGAATGGGACTACCCAGATGGGAGTCCACTGGGAACTATGGGCAGCCTTAAGCAACCATGTCTGATACATGCCTGAACAATGGGCTTAGGCTCTCTTGCTTTTTTGGCTTTCACCCGGATGTCTCAGCCCAGGTAGCATCACTGGTAGAATCTGTCAACCATTTAATCTTCCCTCTCTCTCTTTCTCTAAATTGTTTCTCCCTCTTCTCATTCCTCAGGAAAAAATAAACCTCTAAAAAAACATTTTTTCTTCATGCCCTCTTTTGAGTCTTGTCCCAAATTCTCAAAAGCTGGATTGGGATTCACACCCAGATAACACTGTAACCCCCTGGACTTGCCCTGTAATATGAATATGTGAATAATAATGATAATTACACTATCCATTTTGACTGCTGCAGTGTGCTATTCTTTTCTCTAAGCTGTATAAATGTGTTCGCAGATTTTATTTCAGTGAAAACCATTTTGAGATTAATATTATGGTCTTTATTTTACAAATAAGAAAACTTAGGTATAAATGGAGTAAATAGCATTATGCAGGTGTAGGAGCCCAAATTGCCTGGCCTCTGTGTCTTTGTATTTAACCACTGTCACGATAGAAAGGTTTCCCTTGACCATCGTAAGTTCTGTGACTGTTTTGAAGATAAAACTGTCAAAAAGGTATGTTAACAGGTGACATGAATGCAAATTTATTTAATTAAGTTTTGCATGACTCAGAAACCTTTATGACAGAAGGAAGACCTGAAAATTATTAAGTGATGGAGTGTTTTATGTTTGATGGTGGAAAGACAATCAAATGATAGGTATGAGCTACATAGTTACTGAGGGATACTAGCAAGACTGTTCAGATTTTGCTGTGTTCCTTAGTCTTGGGAAGTAAGGATGCTCCATTATTCCTAGTATAGTGATGGTACATCTTGCATGAGAACTTTATGAACTTCCTCAGGGGAAGGCTGGGAAGTTCTTCCTATACCTGCCACTTTTCACATTCCATCATGTTGTAATTTTCAATATGCTAACAAATCATCCTTTGGAGCATTGTATCTTAAATCCTGTCACCATTAAGAGTTTTCCATTACATATTCTCTTATCTGAATACTTCATTTTTCCAAACTTTCTTATGATTTTAGTTTACAAATCATTCATTCACTCAATCCATCATGAGGTTAATTAGTGCCAGCACTTTATTAAAAGTCATGCTGTCATGTCAGATTTACTTTTCAAGACTGAACATGCTTCTCAAAGGCCTGAGTTGTGAAAGAGAGAATCTTCTCTATGGATATTGCATGGTGAATGTAGGAACAGTGATGCCATGAATTAATTGGCACAAAGAATGAACATCCAGCACAAGTTAGAAGAAGAAGCCTTTCCACCTATGCTACTACATATAGTCCACTTCACCAATGAGTAGCCTGTGCTTTTCACCCTAAATTGAGAGCTTTTCAGTTTATTATAGAAATCTGTGTGTCATTAGATTTTCTGTATTATTCTGAACTTTTGAGTCTGTATTTGTTCTTTTCTTCCAACTTGCTGACTTTCCCTCCACACAGCATGTCATTTGTGAATTTGGTATCTAGACCTTTGTTTTTGAGTTACTAATTCTAGTTTGTGGAAAAAAAAAACAAACCAGATCAAGCACTTGGGACATGCCAGTATCACCTGTCTCTTAAATGTCATTCATGAATTCATTTAACATGTAACTGCATCTAGTTTTTTTCTAAATGTCAGTTGGTGAGTCACCTAGTCCTTAAATAATCTATCTCTGACGCTAATTACCTTAGCTGAAGTGTTATCTGAAATGTCATTATCTAGACCACACTGGTCCAGTCCTTGTAAAATTGACTATATAAATATTTACAAGTATGATAGTAAAATCCTGGGGGGTAGGTCTCCGTCAACCTTCTGATTCACTATTCAGGAAATGAAGCTTTAAAAAGTTTACCCTGCAGGTACTCTGATGACTTTTGGGATATATCTCTTTCCAATATGTGTTAAACTCTCAGCCTGAAACTTTATAATTTTGGAAAGAAATTGATGCAAGGATTAATGGAATACAGCATGTGTTATAAATTCATTGTTCATAACAAAATGTGTTCTTTGTATGTGGTTTGTGCAGTTTGCACAGTTTCAAATGCATGTCAAGTTAGCATATTTTAGTGGCTTAACACAGCACATATATGTGATGTCAGTTTCTCTAGGTCAAGATTCTGGGCATGGCTTAACCAACCCCTCTAGTCAGGGTATAAGAAGGCTGTATTTAAGATGCCACCTTGTTGTGTTCTCACCTGGAATTACATGGGGTAGAGTCAGCTTCTCAGGTCACTCAGGTTTTTTATAGTATCCACATGCTTGTGGCTATGGGGCTGAATGTCTTAACTTCTTGCTAAATGCTATCTATAGACTGCCTATAGCTCCCAGAGGCCACTCCTGGTTCTCAGTGCACACTGTTGGATGCTAGAGGCCACCCACAGGGGTATCACAGCTTCTAGAATTTTCCCACAGTTTTGGAGGGACATACGGATTTTTTTCCTGCATAACTGAGAGTCTCAAGAGTGAGTCTACTAGCAAGACAGAATTTTGCACAATGTTAAGGTGTCCCAGTAATGACAGCTAATCACCTTGCCACGTTTTCTTGGTTAGAAGCAAGTCTTGGGTACCGTTTACACTCACACAGAGGAGAGTAAATAGAAGTGTGAATACCACAAGGTGATCATGGAGTTGGGCATGAACTCAAGACAGTTTGGATCTACTCTAATATATAGAATCCTAAAATGCACCTATGATCTGATCTGCCTTGGCTTCATAATATAGAAACAAGCATTTATATGTCATAACACTAAGTGCTTCATGTTTTGTATTCTATACAGTGATTAGAACAGTCCTGTGAAATAATTTTTTATTGTAATCTAATTTTGTAGGTAAAGAAACCAAGGCACAGGAAATTGACAGAACTTGTTCAAGGTCCCACAGGTAGAGGTGGGTTCTCACTCAGCATTTGCATCGTTAACTGTCAGAGGCTGCCAGCTGAGACCAGAAAGGACTCATACCTGTTAAAAAAAAAAAAAAAAAACAAAAAACCTTCATTTTACTATCTTATCTAGCTTCGAAACACTAAAAACAAAACTAACATAATAAATGTCTGGAGAGCATAGAGCAGCTTCTCCATTTGCCCAATGTTTACCTTAAGAAACATTCCTTAAAAGTTATCAACAATGTATGGATCAATCCCCTGCCCACCATTATCTCACAAAAACTAACGTTTTACCCAAATTTTATTACCTTAGCTATTAGTCTTCCCTAGTTAATTAGTCATAAAACATTCTCTTAGTCACCCATTTTCCCCCTTGCCTAAACCCTATAAAAGGGCTAGTAATTTACCTTAAAGTTGGTACCAGCCATGCTTCTAATAACCCACATTCTTTAACTGTGTTAATCTCTGTCATTCATCTTTTCTCGCAACTCTGCCCCTGGCTCTTTACAGTTAACCAGTTGTTGTGGAGTGTGTAGAGGAAATGACTTACCCCTAGGATCCTGATCTGCATTTGATTTTTTAAAAATGTAAAGCATTGGGAGAGGAGACAGAACAGCATCATTTCAGAGAAACCCCCTGACAGAAAGAAGACACGGACAGCCAGTACCCTGGACCCCCAGCTGTGCTGCACTTGGGGCTGATCTGCCTCTGTGGCCCTACACCAGTAGTGTCCACAGGTTTCCGTTCCAAAGTGTGGTTGGCAGGAGCTTCCTGGCTAAACAAAGTAGATAAGAAGCTGGGATTATGCTTGCAGCTTGGTAAATCTGTGTACCTGCCACATCTAAACAATCTCATGCATTCTACCTTTCTTAGTCATCTTGGTATTTGGAAAATAAGTTATATTTATCATCAAAAGCAATTGGGGTCACTGGGAACTATCAGGCTGGTCCCAAAATCTAGTCATTTCCGGTGAGGTGGGGGGGTTACCCAGAGGTCTAACCCACATTGATGGCTAGGACTTGGAGAAGTTCCCTGTATTTTTCCTTCCAATATCATCTAAAAGCCATCTTAAGCTCATATGTTGATTTTGCCCAAAAGGGTATTTGTGAAATATCTTTTTTCCCCTTTTCTGTCATGAAGTTTTCATGGAGGGTTGAAATATGTTAGTGAGTAAAGTATGTGCTGATTTATTCATAACAAAACAATAGATGATTTCTCATATTTCTCATCCTCTTCGACATCTTTTCAGTGGTTGGACATCTTGACATATTTTCTTTGCCAAATCCCGTGGTACCAGTTCTGTACTCTTGGATGGCAGCACAGTGGAAGAAATGCAAATAATTATCTCCAACCTTTGCTATCCAACAGCTTGGTGTCTCGTTGAGGAGAAACATTTCCATGAAAAATACAGCTTCAAATTGAAAGTTGTATGAACAGGGTCCAGAGGAGTGAGTGTAGGCAGATGAGGAAGCCAGGTCACTAGGAGGTGAATAAGATCAATGAAGGCATTAGAGAAGGTGGTCTCTGACCCATTTCCTCCCTACCTCCTTTCTTCCCTCCCTTCCTCCCTCCCTAATTCCTTCCTTCCTTCCTTCTCTCCCCACCTTCCTTCTACCTATCCATCCATCTAGGCATCTGCTGAACACACACTTGACCAGATACTTTCCTTCTCACTAGTGTAAATCTACCTGGAAAGCTAGCATTTTAGTGAATGAATTAAAGCCTGGGTTGATAAAAGTGGACTGTGCAAGCTTTTTGGAGGCTGGCAATGAGGAGACCACCCTTAGAACAGTTTGGTATGAATGGAATGCCCTGTGTTTATATCTTCTGGGGAATAAATCAAAAGTTCAATGATTCCTGCTGAAATAGTTATAGATGCTTTTGAATGTGTACATGTACATCCATGGTTCTCCCTCTTAAACATACCTGTAGAACGGTATCTTGAAACAACTTGGTAAGAAATCTTATTTACCTCATTTTGTCAGTTTTTTCATCCACATGGCAGCCCTGTGAGGCTTTATGAAGTCCACTTTATAAATGAGGAATTGGAGCTCCAAGGGTTGATTGGTCTGAACCAAGGTCCAGAGGCCCATTTAGTGGCTCCCAGTTCAGGTTACTCATGCTTGGCTGTCCTGAGTCACCATGTGGAGTAAAACCATTCTTCATAGAAATGTGACAGATGGCCTTGCTCTCTGGTATAGAGGGGTTAGCAAATCAAGGACATCCATGACAGGGCTCTGAAAACTGGTTATCACCTAAGTTTTGTTATTTCTGATTGGTTACCATGGCTATTGCTGAATTTGTTGCTCATTGAAAGAAAATCATACCCAAAAACCTAGGAGTGTATGAACTTCAGATATCTTTGTTTCAGGTACCAGCTCTAGTGAGGAGGGCAGGGGTGGAGAGGCACAGAAAACTCTGGAGGGGACATAGGTGAGTGCACCAAGTCAGCTCAACCTGCAGCACCAGCTCCTTGCTTCAGACTCTGTCTGGTGGCAGTTCTTTCCCCTCTTACCAAGCACTAGAGGAGCTGAGCTGATCCTTTAGGAAAAAAGCCAGATAAATATATATATATATATATATATATATATATGTATGTATATATATATATAAATATATATGTATGTATGTATGTATGTATGTATGTATATATGAAAGCTTGTCCTGTATTTCTTCTTTTACAACAGTGCTGCTGCTGAGACTACCTATTTGATGCCTTATAATTACATTTCACTCTAATTATAACTACTGCTTTCTAAACCTTTAGATTCCTGCTGATATGATTCTTAATGCTTGCTTACTAGTCAGTGTAGTCTTGTTTCCCCAAATGTCATCAGACATTGGCTTTTAATGAGAGCAGTCAGTTGCATTTCTAAATGTCTTAAATGTCTTCATTTAATTATATTCCTTTTTCAGTTTCCAAAGATATTTATGTGAGGATATAGCAAAGGACATTTTTGGAGAGGGAGGGTGGCAAAGGAAAGAGCTGAAATCTGTCACTGATAGATTCAGCAGCTACTGCTGTGCAAGGAAGGGTAAGTCAGCATTAGGTAAAGAAGTAATCTTGTTAGCTGGAGTGTTGTGTTCTGAGAAGGAGACTGTGTGTCAAAATAACCTGGGGTAAGGGCAGTGTCCCTGTGAGCACCACATGGTAGCCCCAAGCCCACTCAGAGTCATTGCAAACAGTAAATGCAACACCCCTCCAACTTTGATGGAATGCCCTTCACAGATGGGAGGCATATAATAATGAAACATATTAGGAGCTCCAAAATGCCATGTTACGGGGAAAGAAAGCACTGCCATATGGCACACAACAAAGGTGATTAGAGACAGTTCACACTGATTATAGTGGGGGAAAAGATACCTCCTCTTAGGTCAGATCCAGCAGGAGAACAGAGAAGCTCAACCCCATGGTGCTAACAGCGACCAGCAGCGATGTATAGATCAGGGAGTAACAAGTTGAGAGAACAAGTCTGTTCATTTTACACTCTATTAAACATGTAGATTATCCTACTAGAGCCTCACAAATACCCTAGAGCTAAATATTATTCTGACTCAGAAGGGCTGATGACAGAGTTACCCAACACCCAGAAAAAGGTGGAACTCCCAGGCAGGTAATTAGGTGAACACACCTGAGCATTTTACTTAATGACAGTGGACTTAGAATGAGTTTTCCCACCTTTCCTGCCACCATGGTTAATTATGCTGGTCTCACTGCACTTCTGAATCTCCACCTACTGGTCACCTTCAGGATTACACTTCCTGCCCTGGTGAAGTCATGGATTTCCCATGGAAGTGGTGGGAGTCACTTCTGGACCTGAAGAAGGGTGGCTGGCAGGGGCAAGACCATTCCCCGGTTCTTTTGGCCTCTGCCCTGCTGACTCATACCCCCCACCCCCACCGTGCTGAAACTCCACAGAGCGGATGGCCCAGGGTTGTGCCACCAGTGCAAGAACTAACACCCGCTGCTTTGTTTCCCTCAAAGTGTGGGTTTGTCTTTGCCACAATCTAATCTAACCCTTCATGGCAGATCCAAAAATTGGCACTAGCTTACATGGCATAATAATCAAAAGTCTGAATTAAATAGTGCTGGTTTGGAGGCTGACAGTGGATGGAGAGGAAGCTGTGCCTGGGGCTTGCGGCACATGGGCCTGTGTTATGCAGGGTGGGGCATTCCATTCTGGTGGCCACTACTGGCCACAGATGCGGTGCCTGTCACCATGGTCCAGAGAGGGGTTGGGAAGCAGACTGCCAGTAGTACGTTTGCTTGAATTGACCACATGTGATACAGCATTACTAGAAAAAGATGATCTCAGAGAACAAGCATTTGTTTACAAGTAGAAGTGTAAGGCCCTTAAGGGACTTCACATGCCCAGAGACCTAGTGGCTGGGAAAAGGTGATTATTTTTTATTACCAAACTCTGAAGCTTAATATCCAGAAGAGTCTTGATGAAGGCAGTCTGATGGCTATAGACGGCAGCCAGCACCTAGCGTAGAGCGCGGCTTGTTGCATGTACTGCAAACACTGGCCTGGAGGATACCCTGGAGCAGGCAGTGCTGTGAAGTCTCAGAGAAAGAGATGCCCAATGTGGATGTGCAAAGGGACACTTTAACACTGTTGGTGGGGATGCAAACTAGTCCAGCCACCACAGAAAGCTGTGTGGAGGATCCTTAAGCTATTGGTAATGAAACTACCATTGGATTCAGAAATCCCACTTCGAGGAATCTACCCAAAGGTTACAAAAACACTAATCCAAAAGGATACCTGTTAGCTGTTGGTGCTGGCGTGCACCTGTTGTCCAAGCGCTAGGAGGCAAGAGGCTTGTGATCACTTGAGTTTGCAGGTTCAAGACTACTCCAGGCAACATAGCGAGACTGGTGTCCAGAAAAAGCAAACAAACAAAAGAACACCTGTCCTTGGATGCTTATTGCACCACGGTTTACAATAGACAGGATATGGAAACAACCCAATTCCCCAAAATAAACGAATGGGTCAGAAAGTTGTGGTTTATGTACACAATGGAATATTACTCATCAATCAAAAAAGACAAACTTATGTCTTTTGCAACAATATTGCAATATTGCATCCATATGGATGGAGCTAGAAGGAATCATGCCAGCAGAAATAAGTCAGAAAGAAAAAGAGAAATACTGGTGGCACATAGGGGCAGCAAACAAACAAATGCACAAGAAAAATTTTAAACTATCAGCAGATCTGAAGCATGGAGTTTGAGAAAGGGAGATGGGGATATTGGGGGTAGGAGGGGCACAAGATATTAAGATGATGGTTCACAGGTGATAAGGTGGTAGGAGAACCCCTGGTGATGTAAAATAAAATTAATTAAAATGAATTAATTTAAAAAGAGAGAAAGAGCTGCCCAAGTAGACAAACTCATGCAAACCTGGACACATGAACCCATACCACCTGAGTCTCTTCACCACTTAAGATGACAAGCAGGAGGACAACACCTGTGGCCTCCAAGGAAGACTGTCCTCAGAGGCCCTTCACATGGCTTCAAAGAAGAAAAGAGAAAAGGAAGTCCACTCCTGCCTTCGAGTCAGGACCACATGGAATCATGAATGGGACCCTTCCCAGAGCTGGCACCCCTGATGGCAGGGGTAAGAACCATTTGCTGTTGCCTCCTTCTCCTGGTTTCTGACAACTGCTGGCTGGGTGGGAGACCAGGCTGGTCACTCATTTGAGTGCTAGGTGTCTGGGTGGGGCGGGGACTGCATCTGGGCTTGACACAGCAATGCTGGCACCCTGAGTGCCAGATGGATGCCCTGAGTAGAAAGAAGTGGATCTCCCTGTGGAAGGAGAGTGAATATAAAGGCTTTTGTTCTCATTCTTCAGTGGAATTCTATTGGGTGAGGCCAATGGATGAGTTCCCACCAAGATAGATATCACTGTCACATTTAATTTTGCACCTAGAGATGCCTCAGGGGTCGATTTTCTTCTTCCCTGGAAAGCAACATTCAAGATGATGGCCATTTCAGCAGCTGGGGTCCTGGAGGAAGAGGGTGGCCAGCCTGTGGTGCAGCAGGGTGCAGCAGGGATAGGTCAGGCAGGGTTGCGGTGTGTAGTCCCTCTGCGGTGATCCTGGCCCAGTTCTCCTTGGCGTTCTACCTCCTTTAATAGAAACCACCATTTCTTCCATTAATTCTAATCATTAGTTTGAGGGGGAGGGAGAACTTCAAGTTACTGGCAAAGAAGAGCCAGAACCTCAGCCAATCTTCCCAAGTGTATAACCAGCATGCCTTTTTGGCCAGTCTTTTCTGGTAACACCATCTTGCATTTTCCCTCATTTCTCAATTGAGTTCGCAAAGAAATAATCATTCTCTTTTAAATTCCTGTTTCATTCATGCTTTCTTTTATTCACTTCACTTTGAATTTTTAAAATCTATTTTCTTACATCATTGTTAATACTTGGACAGTAATTGAGGGAAGAATTCAGTCATATTTTAAGTAACAGTAAGTGTGATGGCTTATTGGTTGTCTGTAATTGTGTCTTTCCCAGTATTCCTTCTGTTTTCGATTTCTAGCTTCACTCCATTTACTGAGCTCCCTTTCCCCAATCTTTAGAGAAAAGTGAATATAACCAAACTTGAAGCTTAACACTGGCTTTCTGTTAAGAAATGCTACCCGTTCGGTATGAGACATTAAGATGTTTTCAAATAATGAATTCATTACCTTTTAGTATGTGTCCTGAATTAAACCCTTAAACCCCCCAGCTCCTCCACTGTCGAATTCCTTTTGTTGCAGACCATTTATTATTCATGGAATCCCCCACCCCTTCCATGTGCTGTGTCCCCAACTTCACAGTCATAGGATGACTTTGTATAGCACTAGGGGTTTTGGAGCAGCCTGCGGATTATTTAGGTCTCAGTTTTGTGCTGTGAATTTTCAACTCTTCTATGCACCTTCCTGCTGTGGAACATACTGCTAGAGAAATGCTTCATGTCCAGGAAGGCCAATTGCTCAGCTTCTAAGTATACACAAGGCTTTCTGAGGCCCAGTGAAAACCTCTCTGGAGATTTTCTTCTTAATCCTCATGACAATGGAGTTTTTCTTGATTAGTCAACTCATGATGAGTAATTTGGATTTGTCACCTGCAAAGCTGGATAGCAAATTGTTATGAGCTACAAACCCAACATCCTCATCTTGAGCATTATTGGTAATTTCCATTAACAAAAATATCTGGATTTACCTGAACACATTAGCAGATTTCATATTTCTCTTAGATCCCTATACCTCAGCAACTTAAAAAGTTTCCACAGAATGCCAACATTTGTAATTCTTTGAGCTGCTAGCATTTTAAGTATTTAATTGCAGAAAATCAAGATTTCTTTACTTACAAACCAAGAGAACTATTAAATGGCACTCTTTGTTCCTGATTCTTAAGGCCTCCCTATAATTAAATACTTAGCTGTTTACCTCCCACCACCTAAGAAAAAGCCAATTTCACATCTCTGAGCTTGCTCAAAGGCATCAGAAGGAATTGTCTGGCACCTCATTCATTTCATTCCTTAGGGGATTGCTAATGTAGGAAATGGCCTTGGTGATAGCCATAATGATTGACCTGAAACCAGAGTTGAAAATGTAAGTCATCAACTTAAACATATGCAGAAAACTTGGGTCCCAGTTACTGAGCACAGGATTTGTTCAAAAGATGCAACAGCCCTTGTCTTTCAAATGCACCAACTAACTGCCACTTCCTGTTTTCATATCAAAAGGGCATCCCTTACCCAGTTCTCTGCCAAGAGACCCCTAAAGCTCCTCTGTTAGCCCCACTTTCCCCAAGATCACCGCCATGGTGACCATCTGTTCAGTTCAAGGTTAATCTCTTCTGCTTGACTTCTGGAACTTTTCAATGTGACACTCTAAGCCACATGTCCACTTCCTATTCCAGCTACAGACACCTCCTGCTCACCACACTAGCCTCTGACTTATTTCCACCCATGACTATCCATCTACCCCACATTCACCCTGTTTTTCTCAGAATGATACTGGGTACATATTTCTCAAAGCCTCCTTTATGCTCCCTCCTTCAGGAAGTCACCTGGATTTGTGCTACTAATGTTAGTCTTGTCCTCCATGGAGCTTTTACTGCACTCATAGTTGGTTTTGTGCAGTTTAGAATTTTTCCCAATGTAAATGGCATGATGAAAAGACAATTTCCTACCAAGAAACTCAAAACTATCTAAAAAAATGTGATCGTTTTTGAAGTGTCTGTGTTTTACTTTCAAGTCTCACAAGGTTAGTCATCAATTGATTTTTGGAAGAGATACAAATTTCCAGGAATTCATTAATGGTCTTCTCCACATTATAGTCAATTTCCCAAAATGTGATGAAAACAATTATCACCATGAGTGATAATATGGAACTTTCAGTGATTACATAAAGCAAGGTCAGTAATTTCCTCTATTTTTTATTCTAAACTCTAATTATACTGATAAACAAATGTGTGTTTTCAGCTATAATGGAGAGAAATGATCAGTTGCTTTGTAGGCTTTGTCTATCATGATAAATTTTACCAGTAAAGTAATTGAGATATGGTATGTGTTTAAATAATTTAAACAGTGAACTGTTTAATAAATTAAAAAAGTGAATCAACCAGTCTTAATTAGGGAAAACATTAAATAACTTTGAGAACTAACCGGATATATGGCTAGATACAGGGTTGAATGAACAAGCTTCTTTCTTAAGCAGCTGTTCTATGGACTTGCAAACAGTCTGTTCTCTGAGCAGAGGGAGTGTCTGTGTATTATCTTAATTGGTTTAGCAGCCACTTCCCATCTCTCTGACTGTCTAATACTTGATCGAGACAGTAAAGAAGGATCATTCTGATGGAGCAGGCAAGTCATATCTCAAGCTTGCTAATTGTGTGAACCAAGGAAAGGTGTGTCAAATTTTCCAGCACTGACTTCAGGGTTCTCAGGGGAGCTGAAAGAAATCAAGAAGATTGATACTTACTGAGTGGATGCTCACTCAGTAAACTTCACTTCCTTCCTTCCTCTAACTGGAGACGCAAAACTGAAGAGCTGACAGCTATTCTCCTTGAGGGTGAGGAGGAGTGGCAGCCACAACCATCTAATGTTCTGAAACAAAGCAGAAAATATTGCAGACCCCATCCTTTCAAGGCTGGTCATGCTGTATCTCTGAAAAGGATCTTCGGATTGTGAGTTAAATACAAATACAGTGATTAAACAGTTCACCCTTTGGACAGCTCTGCAGTGTTATACTATGAGTTGATTTTCAGTTATATTTGGCAATGACTTTTGCCTCAGAGAATCATTTAGATGGCTCCTCAAAGAGCAAAATTTCTGGAACTCAATTCTGCAAACAGTGACAGGTAATATGAAATTGACATTTTTGAAAGAGAAACGTACCGGAGGAAGTTTTTGACTGTGTGTTCTAATGGTCCTGGATAATATCTGAGTATTATTGAAAGCAGTTGCAAGGGAATGTGTCAGTTTTAACTTTAGGTGCAGGGAAGTAACTGCAAATCTGCCTTTTCTTGTACTGTCCCAACTTCTATGAGAAGGGTGGGAGTTAAGGTCATGATGTTGAAGGCCTGGGGTCAGCCATGGATAATAGCAATCATTTTGAAGTCAGGTGAGCTTTTGAAATGTGACCATAAATTAGATGCTTTGTGTTGTTACTATGCAGAAATGAGCATAAACTCACTTTAAAGGAAATGGTATTTAACAATTAAGTTCTCTTGACAATAATTAATTATAAATGCTGTATTCACCATTTTGGAAAGTAGAAATTAATCCTGGTGTCCTCCAGTTCCATCCCCACCTCCAAATGGGTCCTTAGGTCACAAGGTCTCCTTGTCACACCACCCAGATTGTCTCAAGTCCAGACCCCCTTCCCCATTTCACGTTCTTTTCTGACAGCCCACCCTGCCTCTAGACTCCTCCTCCACTGGATCCTTTTCTGAAAAAAAAATATGTAATGTGTAGTAACTCCCCACTTTTTTTTATTGTGATAAATTGGTTGGTAAGGCTGTATGTGATCAGGAGGGTAGTTTGACTTGCCTCTTTTCTCAGAGTAAGGCCTCAGGCCTTACAGGACGTCCAAGATGCTCCATCACTTGAATCAGTCCTCAGCTCTCCCCATTCATTCACCAATATCTTGTGTTACCTGCAAATGTAAAACTGTTTATTAAGGATCCTATTTCCTAACACGCTAGACTTTTCCTGGGCAAACTTCTGCCTGCAGATTCCATGATCCAGACCCCAGGAAACCTCTTGGCCCCAAGGTCATTCCTTTGAAACTCGGTAGCATGCTGTTTCTCATCATTGTCCTTGCCACCTTTCTCGGTGCTAGACCATAAACTCCACAGATCCATTTCCAGGCCTATCGCCAATGATGGCACATTGCCTAGAACAGTGTGTGCTAAATACAGGTTTGTGAATAAATGAATGATCTTTCCCTCTAATAGCAGAGACTTCAGCAAAGTCAAGGGAGTTGTGTGTGACAAGCAAAGCCATTGATGAAAAACTCTCCACATAAATGCCAAGTAGGGAGTATTCAAGTGAATCCAAGAGCATTGTGGGGTGAATCACAGGAGAGTGGAAGGAGGGGGGGTCACAGCAGTGGAAGCAAGGGGAAGTCCAGGGTTCTGGCTAGGAACAGGTACTCTTTCTGGGCAAAAATAGAACCAGGGGTGCCCAGGGTTTTGGCCAGGAATGGGCAGAAATAGACCCAGGGGTACATATTACAGAGCATTACAGCAAATTTCACTCAATTAAGTGAATTCTGATGGATTTAAGGGGACATGAATAGGAGATTTGAGGGACAGTTTAACAAGAAACTTTATTAAATGTTATTACTCTACTGATTTTGTTTGAGGTGCCTCTGTCCTGGAAAAGAAGACACTTCTGTGGAAACATCCACTGTTAACTGTGGAAACTCCACTTATGTAAGAGCTACATCATGTGGTTTCCCCTTTCACTTATCAGATCAGTGTGGGCTTAGTATTAGAAACCTTACATGCTCCCTGTACATCCTTCATAGATTACACTGTGAAATCTCATGGAATGAAGCTGTCAAGTTCTGTGACTAACCACTGCGTTACATCCACTCTCTGTTCTTCTTTTTCCAGAGTTCAGTGGAGTCGATCATTCTGGACTCTAGGACTCTGGGACCAGTTCTAAGCACCTTTGGTTTCCCATTTATAAAGTCATAAGTGTTCTCTGACCAAAGAGTCCATGCCCAGATGACATTCTCACCTTGTGTTTTTCTAAGGTTTTCCGGAGGTGGTGGGGAAGGGTTACTTCTGGTTTGTTTTCTGTTTGTTGATAGGCAGTTCCAGGCTCTGTGACAAAGTCCTTGTGTCCCAGTGGGAGGAAAGTTGCAATAGTACTTTAAAAGTTGTCTTTACCATCCTAAATTTCATTTTGTGTTTGTTTAGCTGAATTGTTATTCCTTTGCTGACATTAATTATGCATCCTTCAAAATGCAACCAGAAAATCATGCCTCTTGCTTCTCATTTCTGTTTTCTAGATGGAGCCACTTTCAACTTTCTCAGTTATTTTTTCCTGGTATTTATCTCTGTGGTTCACAATAAGTTCATATTCTGTTTCCTCCATTCAATTTTAGGTATAAACTATTGACTTCCTGTGATTGCTGAGAATTATGGGTAACTCACAGCCCCTGTCAACACCCCCACCCTGTTTGTGTAATGGCATCTCAATGAAGTAACATAAATAAGCATTCTCATTCTTTTGACCATGTAGATGCGGTTCACTCTTGGCCTAGTATGCTGTAATTTTATGTCCCTTCTCATTAAACTCTTTATTTTTCCTTGGAAGAAAAATTGTTTTTGTTTTTCCTTTACTATAGGCTCAATTTGCTTGGAACGTGTCACTGAAACTTTCAGCACAGTCCCATGATTTGCTAAGGCTTCTCAAGAGCATCCCACACAGTCAGTTTTGTCTGGTGATACACAGTCAGTTTTGTCTCCCTCTCCCATTTAGAACCTTGTGCTTCTTACAGACTTAGGAATACTGAAAATTTGATGACACCAGGTGTGTTCCCATCTTCCTTTGGCATCATCTAGAGACATTCATTTTCCTATGGCATTGGTTGGGCTCTCTTTACCCTACATCCCAGGTCTTTTTTTTATCTTTGTAGAACATAACTAACCCCTAAGGATTATAAAGCTATTACTCCATTATCTTTCAGATTTTATTCCATTATCTTTCAGCTTATTAAAGACCTCTATGCCTATGCTGTTCACATTGATAATTATCCGTTGTAATGTTTTTCTTCTTTCTGGAGACTTTAGGAACTTCCTTCTCTTCCCATGTTCTGAAGTTTTATTTTTCTTTCTACCTACATGATTTTATTAATTCCAACTTCAAGTACAATATAGAATGACAAGGGGACATATTGACAATTTTAATTAATATGAATATTATACACAACTACTTCAAATTAAATTTGAATACTTCAACTTATTTTTTGGCTTTGTTTTTTTAATTGACTGCAAATACATAGTTTTCACATCATTGTCTACCTCAAAGTTCTCCCACCACCTTACACCTGTAACACTTTCTGAAGTTTTACTATGATACAACTAGAAATGAATCTTTATTCATTTACTAGTTTTAAGATTTTGAGAAAACTTTTCAGTCAGATACTTTTCCTTCTATTCTGAAAATTTTTATTATGCTATTTAGTTGATAATTTACTTCCATCTATCTTGGCCTTTTTCTGGAACTGCCACTAACTGGACATTCTGTTAGTACATAACCAAAAGATACTCGAGACCCCAAACTGGTAAGAGATATACATTGAAAGAGATTTGAGTGTTCATGTACACAAAGGCAAAAGAAGTAGACTCTTAGTGTAAATTATTTCAGAAGAATTGGTCTGCACAAGGAGAGAGAGAGAGAGAGAGCAAAATTTCAAAGAATTCTTTTTCAATAAAACTCTAAAAATTACCCATCCCCTCATGGGCAAATGCCCAGCTAAACAGGAGAACCACTGAGGCCCAAAAGCTTACCATAAATCTAAGCTATTTGGTTTCTGCCTTTTTCTTTATGGCTTGTTTCTGCTAATATAATTTCTTCTAAATGCATCCATGTTGTTATGAAGTCGTCCAATTTGTCATTTTTAATTGATGAGTAATATTCCATTGTGTATATATATGGTTTCACTAATGTAAGTGATATAGGGGGAAAAAATAAATAAAAAATAAAAGCCTTGAGGAAAGTCAAAACAAGCTAAGCACCAAAATGAAACGCACAACTATGAACAGGAGGGAAAGGGGGGGAAGGGAGGGGAGGGGGGGGCAAACCCTTGAGATTACAAAGTTGTGAAATTTATATATAAATAAAAAATTAACTATTAAAAAAAAATAAAAGAGGACATAAGAGAAAATACAGGAAAAAAAAAACAAAAAACAAACAAACAAAAAAAAAAAACAAATCTAAGCTACCTTCTGGTAAATACCACAGGAAATGGGTTAGGCAGGTCCAAGAAAGCTAGGACAAAAAGAGAGATTCTGAATTCACAATGGACTACATAATCTAACCTAATGGCTTCTGCCAAGGACCAGGAACAGCTAACCCACATGCCTCTCACCCATGTGTTTTTCCTAACTATCTCTTCCAAATATCTCTACATGTCTCACCGCTGCTATTTATCCAAGACTCAGGGTGCAAGTTGAAAACAGAAAAGCAAGAGAGTGAGACCTCCTGCCTTCAGTGGTATATAGGTATAGGTAGGACTTAGAGTGCAAGGTGGTTGCATATGAGTGGGGGATGAGAGAAAGCGCACTTCCTCTTCATGTGTCTCTATCACTTGTACCCTTTATCTGTATTCTTTTAATTATTTCTTTCCATTATCTGTTTCTTTCTTTTATTAGGAAATTCACCCAAACTAATATTCTTTTCATTATTTCCTTCTTTTTGTCTGTTTCTTTCCCTTCTGGGAAATTCACCCAAATATGTATTGAATTTTAATAAATTATTTTAATACATATTTCCTAAAGTTAAAGTTTTTTCTTGTTCCCTGATTGTTCGTGTGTGATGACATCTTAATATTTCATTGACTCACTGTCTTCTGTTATCACTCTTGAGGATATTAATTATAGCTAATTTGATAATATGTTCTGCATTTGGTATTACTTATCAATTAATTTTGCTGTCTATGTCATAGTCTGACTACTTGCTGCCCATTTATAATTGAGAGTGGAACACTAAAAAGTTGGTTAAACTCTGTATGGATGTTGGTAGACTGGGGATGTGTAGACTAGAAAACTTCACTGTAGGACTCAATGTGGATGGTTTCCCACATTTTTCCATTGGGATCCACAATTGTTAACATTTACTGTGTTCAGAATTTCATTATTATTGCTCTGTGGTTATCTATCCTTCCTGGGAGCATGTATTGTGGAGCAGAGTTGGGGTTGATGAATATGTTTATCTTATGACAGCTGACATACTTAGCCTCTGGGATTGAGAAAAAAAGAAAATTTTCTGGGATCCTTATTGTTGCTGTAAAAAAGCTCTAGATCCTTTGCCCTAGCTCTTACATACAGTGAGAACTAGAGAGCTAATAATTTGTCTAGTTAACTGCTCTGATTTGAAAGTAAAATAAAATGATTAAAAAATATTGTTGATCATATAAGATAAAAGTCACATGATAAACACTTCAAAAGCTTCTGTTGTGAATTCTGATAACTAGACAGCCAGAGTTTCAGATAAGTTTTCATATGTACTAGTCGCTTTATCACTTCATTCGTCATTCCATCCCTGCTAGTCATTGAGAACTATTATTGGGTTGCATAAGAAAGGAAGCAATGAAGAATCTCCATTTCAACCATTTCCGAAGATTAAATCAGTCCAATGAATGTTTATCAATTATTCTCAAAGGTTGAAATTATTTTATTTATCAAATGAGAATTTTACTAAGGCAATTTTCATGCGAATAGATAAGAGAAAGATAAACCATGCATCACAATAAAAGAAAAGGTCAAGGTCACAGCATAGTATTTAGCATCTGAGACAATAGCATGGATGGCTGGGAGAGTATTTTTCTGTGAACTTGAGAAATGATTGCCATTCTATTTAATTCTGGAAGGATGCTTTTAATTGACTTTAATAGATAGTTTTGATATTATATTATAAAACTACATCTTCTTTAAACCTCATGTTTTAATAGATAATAGAGTGGAGTTTCAACTCTATTTCTAGGTGTCAGACATTTTGGCTTCCTAGTCAGCATTCTTTGACTCCTGAAGCCTGAGTCTCCTAGTTGTTTCTTGGAAGGGTGAGTTAGGTGCCCCAGGAGACCTCCATGGATACCTCACTCGTCAAAGAGGTGGGGGTGCCTATTCCTCCGTGGTCTTCAGACACACCATTGAGAGGGGAAGCTTATCACTGTCCAATAGGAATAAAAGTCCTGTCTTGTTTCTCATGTGTTTTTTCATGTGCTGTCTTCACTGACAGCACCTTAGTTAAGAGTTGGGAAACCTCTTTCTATCCTGGCAAGCCTGGAGGTCCAACTGTCTGCTTACCTTTGTTACTATGGGCAAGGATAAGTCCACAATGCCATGTGTTGAGCAATAATTATTAAATTATATAAGCCAGGAATGGTGGTGCATGCCTGTAATCCCAGTTATCTGGGAGGCTGAGACTGGGGATCACTTGAGTAATCTATTGGTTCGAGACAACCCTGGACAACTGGATCTCTTTTTAAGAGACCTAGTCTCTTTTTTAAAAAAATTATAGAGCAGTTGATATTAAACCGTATTGTTTTAATAGGTTGCCTCTTTTTAAATTTATTTATTTTTATGATTTATTTATTTATTATTTATTTTTATTATTTTTATTTTACATTGTTATCTACCCCAGGGTCCTCACACCATCTTACCACCTGTGAACCATTGTATTAGTTTTTTGTGCCCCTCCCCTCCCTAGAGAGAACAGATCTTTGTGGTACTTTTGAAATTTTTGAATGGTTGGATTTTTCATCTCCACACCTGAGATAGATGAGGCAAAAAGACACCCCAGGGAACGCCTCACCCAGCTGTTGCTTGGTCCTATTGTCATAGGGTTTTACCTTCTCTCTACTCTGTACAGTCATCTGTTTGTTTCAGACAGAGATTTCTGGGAGTCCAGTTATCGCTCGTGAGAAAAATACAAATAAATATATTTCTTGCAACTTCCCAGAAGTGGACATCTTCAAGATGGATCTAGTTTTTGGCTCACTGTTTTCTCATCAAGAAAAAATGTTTTGGTTTTGTCAGAAGATGAATTTGTTTTCCTGCTTTAACTGTAAGAGGCCAGCAGTATATACATTTGGAAATATGGGTCAGAGATTAAAATTAAATGACACAGGATCTTTTCTGCATTTATGTTTATGTTGTTTATATTTTTTATCCATTTAAGAATTCCCTGCTTGATAGTAATTGCATCCCCCATTTCCCTGACTGCCTCTTTTCCATGCACAGAATGCTGTCATTGTTCAATTGCTGAAGCTATAGGAGATGAAGTCTCCCTTCCCTACTCCCCATTCCAGCAGAGGAAGACTCATTTCTGAAGTGGAACAGAAGCATACAAGGTTACAAGATACTAGACTATTAGAAAATAAAAGTAATTTTACCAATAAAATGTATTTTTGTTCCACTTTTAAAGTGTACTTGCTGTATGCTTGCAGACAAAGATGGAAATTTTTATATTTTGGAGAAGAATATGGTTACACGTCCTTTTCACGAACCAAAATTATGTGGGTTAAAAGAAATCCTCACCCTTATGGCACTAAACTTTTTTTTTCAGTGTGACAGTTTGCCCTTGTACAAGTTGGTAAGCATATAAAATGTTTTTCAAGATTTAAAAACAGGAACCATAACCTTACTGAATACAAAAAGTTAACAGTAGTTCTTTATTTGACAGTTCAGTGAACTTCGAATAATAGATATGAATTCCTTCAGGCTCATCTTTAATTTCCGGATTTATCACAACTCTTACACTCCCTCTTCTCTGTACCTCTGGGTCTCACATCTTTTTATTGTTAACATGAACTCTGAAAGCACTTGAGATACTTACTCCTGTGCTCAAGTAAATCTGGAGCTTAGAAGGTGGGCAGACAAGACCTGGGCTCCAATTCTTGCTGGCCTTTACTGCCAGTGTGATGCCAGGTGAGTTATTAATCTTACCACATTTCTATTCCCACCTCTCAACTGTGGATAATGTTATTACCAGCTTATAATAGTAATAATTTCTGGAAAGGCAGGGGCCTGTGTGTTCATCATGGTAATTATGACCGTACTGAGAGATCACAATGTGCAAGACTGAAAACACAGGGCTAGGAGCAGCGTCAGAATTTCACCCTTTATCGTGGCTCACAGTTTCCTAAGAGCTCTCTTGCTGAGTATAAATCACTACCTGCTGCCTCCATCTGTGTTCACCCCCAGTGCCTGGCCAGTGCAACTCCTGCAGAGTGAGTAGAGCGCTGATGCTCTAGCTCAGCGCTCATGGAGCACTTAGCACTAAGCACCCACTTCCTGCAAGCAGACTCAAGCCCTTGGGTGTAAAGTTGTGAACCAGATCTGCAAGCCTTTCTTTCTGTGCCAGTGGGTCAGGTGAGATTTGCTAATGGGCCGAAGATTCTGGACTCTAGATTAAAAAGGGAAATTTTCACAGGGATGAAGGAGTCCTGGGTGAAAATGGAAAACAATACCCATCAGTTTGGGTTAAGTAACACACAAGGGTAAAGAGATAGAAGGAAGAGGAAATATACTTAAAACTGTGACTTAGATTCAGAGAGGCTTTGCAGCAGGGGGAGAGGGTTCCTTTGGGGACACTGGATCCATATTCTTATCATGAAAAATAACACATGCTGAGCGCATACTAATCAGAGCCCAGAAGCTCCAGCACCTCAGAGGCCAGGAATAGGTCAGAATACTGAAGCTTTGTTATTGCCCCTTATTCCATGTGCTCTCCAGTGTGATTGTTTATTTACTTTCAAATTACACCTACAAATACTATTTAAATGTGCTATTAAGCATTTTGCCCAATTATAGCAGTAATAAAAAGAAATTACACTACTCACACTTATTTCCAGAAGGATTCTAAGTGCAATGTATTATTTTACCCTAACTCTGGACCTGCGCTGAGCTCCCTCTTAAATTATGTGCCAGAGGTTTGAGTAAACCACCATTTATCTGTTAAACATTCAATAACTTGGAAATGGCATTGTTGTCAGAAATGAAAACTAAAAGAAAAAACTGCATTATTTCCCTTACAAACCATGTCACTTGGGGAATACCTCCTTTATTACCTGAAAACACATTACTCCTAAAATGTTGCAGATGTAGAAATATCATAGTAAGTAATTCATTTTTGCTAATGCACTTTCATTTCTATCAGGCTTGAAAGGCATTGTCCTTCAAACTTGCACACCCTTCCCATGTGCACACTGCCCACCTGTTCCCCCCACAGGTCATAGAGCCATGAAGTTGTGGGAGCTTTACTCTCCAAACTTCTAAATTCACTAATGCACCTCCCAGGACTTTCAACATTTTTCTTCTTCCCTTTTTTCCCATCTCCTTCCTTCCCCTTCTTTTGGCTCCCACCCTCCCCCCCTTTTCCCTCATCTTCATTTCAAAATGTATTTTTATTAATGGCATTTAATTTTTATAGTAAAATAATACTGAAAGACTTAAAAAAGAAAACTAAAGGTCTCTCATGCTCCCCTCTGCCTTGCTTGATTTCTCTTCCCACTATTTCAGGAATCTTTTCTGGTATTTGTCCTCACATTCTTAATCATACACTTACACGAATACTTCAGCATTAGTCGTTGTGAGACTAATGCTGATGGAGAAGACTAGAATTTAGTTTTCTTTCACTGTCCTTCCCTTGGGACTCCCCAGTGCTCATTCTCCCAAAACAATTGCAAAACAAAACTTGATTTAATTCATGCGCCCTACTAGCAAGGTTATGATCATATAATTACGGAATTCTGCAGACTGTCCCAGGATGATTTGCTGGCTTTGTTTGAGGTGAGGTGATGTACAAATTCTCTTTGACTGGGAGGTAATTGCTTTCTTTCAAGAAAAAGGTTTTGTGTTATCTCCTAGCTGTGTTTTATCATCAGTTCTGATAGAACCATAAACTTATCTCCTAGGGTGAATGCTTCAGAGAGTCTTCCTTGGTCAACACAGATGTGAGGGGGTCACAGTGAATAAGGGGTCTGATCCCCCTTTTCTTGGAGACCCAAGATGCTGAGGTTCAAGCAGTCCTGATTTAGAACTTCTGAGACAAGGGTCTACACCAAAGGGTGAAATGAATTCTTCATCACTGTGTTGCTGATCACCAGGAAGCTTTGGTCTCTTTCATTAATCTTTTTGAAAATAAGTTGCAGACATCACAACATGTCACCCTTGCATATTTCACATGCATTAGCTAAGAATGAAAGCATTCCCTGCATACCTCAGTGCCGCTAAATCAAAGTAACTCTTTAGTTTCTAATCTGCAGTTAAAAGTTTCCCATCTTCATCTGAACCATCATTCATAGCTGTGCTATTTTGATCCAAGAATCAAGGTTCACCCCTGACACTTGCTAATTATGTTTCTTCTGATCTAGACTGACATCTCCTTTTTGATTTACTGTTTTTCTTGCAGCATTTGCTTTTCTAAAGGCTCTAGAACTGATGGGAGGATAGCAGGTCCCACATTCTGCAGTGTGTGATTGTGCCATCATGATTAGATTTATGCTGAACATGTTTTGGCTATAACACTTTATTGGTGAAATAAATTTACTTTAAACATGAAATAGTATTACATTTAATGTGTGGTGAAAGGGAATCTTTGCATCCTAATATGCATGCATTCATCACCCCTCAACTGCACCATTAGGGAGTGATATTAACATAGGTGGGCTTCCTCCTTTGGAATGGAAAATGAAGTCTCTCACATCACATTGGTATTGCCTTGGGAGTGTTTCCACATTCAGCTCCAAAGCAGATCGGTAATCAGTCATTGGTCAGAATTCCCTTTAAATTGTTGTTTTAAGTCTTCTCTAAGCGATCCATATGACAAAAGTGCTTATTTAATATTTTTACCTTCAACATTTGAAAACAGAATATAAATTATGAAGTAACAGAAACTAATAGTACTTTGGGCAAATCACTGGGGCTATATAATTTCTTGTAATAGATGATTTTTTCCCTGTTTGTCTGATATGGGACAGATGGAGTGGGACTTCTTATTATAGTAACGTAAGTGATGATATTTTATTTACAACCATACTCTCTGTGTTGGAGACATTTACAGGTGTTGTAATCTGGCATTTTGACTCACTGCCCCACCCCCCTGCAGTGTCACCTACTAAGCAGGTGACAGTCATGTTGGGATCCCCTTGGTTTCTGATATGCATGCATTTGGCCATTGAAATACTGGACAGTCTTTTTGCCCATTCTACATGAGTGACAAGGGATTAATAACGAAGATCCACAAGGAACTCACACAACTAAACAAAAGCGAATCAAAAAGCCCAATCAAAAAATGGGGAGAAGAACTAAAAAGACACTTCTCCAAAGAGGAAATACAGATGGCCAACAGGCACATGAAAAATTGCTCAACATCGTTAGTAATAA
>PVHY01011030.1:0-49509 GCA_004024945.1 Uropsilus gracilis | reverse complement strand
GGAGGGAGGGAGGGAGGGAGGGAGGGAGGGAGGGAGGGAGAGAGAGAGAGACAAATGAATAAAGGGTAAGAGATGACACCAAAAGAAAGGCAAGGACCAGATCAGATAGGGCTTGAAATAAAGAACTAGAATTTTATTTTAATAGTTTTGGGAAAATATTGAACCATTCTTAGCGGAACATGTGTGACCTTGTTTGCATCTTCAGAGCTCAAATAGAGAGCAGGTCAAGGGATAGAGTGGTCAACACTTCACAGAGGTTACTCTTTGACTTTGTCAAGGAGGAATTATGTATCACTATGTCTATGTCAGAGCTGATCTGACATGGATCGGTTCACTTAAAACTGCAACATTGGGGAATCATCACCAGCAACCCAGGGGCTTGAGCTTAGCAATAGTTCCAAGTGGTCAAGCTGAACAAGGCAAAGGGTACTAACCTGACATTCTCTCAGGATAAATTCTGCAGCTTGCAGCATTCTGAGTTCATCACCTCCAGTTCTCTCTCCTTTGAATTATTTCTCCACTTGAACTCCTCCCCCACTCCTCAGACACTCAGACCCTCTGTTTTCTAGACACAACCTTGACACAAAAGCACTAGATGCTGATGGATGTGGAAATTAACCTGGAGTCTGAAACTCTCATCAGTGTGTGGACAATCTCAGTTTGTTTGTTTGTTCTTTTTTATTTTTTATTAAATGCATACATATACATACACATAGACATGTGTATGTATGTATATATACACATGTATATATATATATATATATATGTGTGTATATATATTACATAGTTGTCTACCCCATGGTTCTCCCATCACCTTGTCACTGTGAATCATCTTTATCTCTTATGTCCTCCCCCTCCCCTGCTTTTACCCTCCTCCCCCTCTATTGCTTTATGCTTCAATTCTGTTGGCAGTTTTAAATTAATCATGTCTGTTTGTTTGCTTGTTTCCCCTGTGTTCCTCATGTGAGATCATTCCATATTTCTCTTTTTCTTTCTGTCTTATTTCTACTAACATGATTCCTTCTAGCAACCATGTTGCTGCAGATGACATGCATTTGTCTTCTTTGATTAATGAGCAATATTCCATTGTGTAAAAATACCACATCTTTTTCAGCCATTTGTAGGTTTGGGGGCATTTAGGTTGTTTTCATATTGCAGCACAATTGAAAATAGTGCTGCAATAAACATCCGGGTGCATGTGCCTTTTTGAATTAGTGTTTTTGTGACCTTTGGGTAGATTCCCAGTAGTGGGATTGCTGGGTCGAGTGGTAGTTCCATTTTCAGTAGCTTGAGGGTCCTCCACACAGCCTTCCATAGTGGCAGGACCAGATTATACAAGTTTTCCTTTATCTCCACATTTTTTTTTAATATGGGCCATTCTTACCGGTGTAAGATGGTATTTCAGTGTGGTTTTGATTTTCATTTCATTTCATTTTGATTATTAGTGATGCTGAGCATTTTTTCATATGCCTATTGACCATTTGTATTTCCTCTTTGGAAAAGTGCTTTTAAGTTCTTTTCCCCATTTTTTTTTGACTGGGTTTTTTGCTTTGCTTTTGTTAAGTTGTGTGAGTTCTTAGTGTATCTTTGTTATCAGGCCCTCACTTGTATGGAAGGGGAAAATTTTCTCCCATTTGGTTGAGTTTCTTTTTGTTTTGGTTACTGTCTCTTTTGTTATACAAAAGTTTTTTATGTTTTCCTTCTGTTTATGTTGTCCTTCATTTGTTTGCCAGCTGTAAATGTGTCCTGAAAGGGGTTTCTGAAGTGTGGTTCTTGGAAAGTTTTTCCCACGTTTTCTTCTATGTATTTTATGGTTTCTGGTCTTATATCTAAGTCTTTTGAGAATGGAAGTATTACAATCGCAGGCTTCAAACTATACTACAAGCCATAATAGTCAAAACAGCATGGTACTGGAACAAAAACAGACAATCAGACCAATGGATCAGAATCAAGTGCACAGAAATAAAGCCACACCTGCATGGCCAAGTAATTTTTGACAAAGGGGCAAAAAATATACACTGGAACAAAGATAGCCTTTTCAATAAATGGTGTTGGGAAAACTGGACCAGGATATGCAAAAAAAAAAAAAAATGAATCAGAACAATACCCTCACTCAAAATGGACAATCTTAGTTTATGTAATTTAAGTTTCCTTTCCTTTCATATGCAATGAAATGTATAACTCCAGTTAGGAATTTCAGGCCATCAGAATGTCCTCTCAAGACAAAAGGAGTTAGGCCTCTTCCTTTTGTCTCTTGACTGATAAAATGTCCTTGACTTGGTGCAGACACTGAGTGGGCTGGTGCAGAGACATCAACCCCTATGGTTTTATCCCTATTAAATCATCCAGCTGATGGTTGCTAGTCTTCTTCCTCTCATCTAGCTTTCCTTTCCCAGCTTCATTCTGGGGACATCTCTGACCTCTAACTAACCCTGAGGTCACTGGCTGCCTTCCCCAGGAAGCCTTCCCTGCTTTCTGGTCAGACAGGCACTGTAAGCAATGTTTCTCATCCTCAACCCAGAATCACAGTGGGGAGCATGGGACAAGGGAACCTGGGCATGGATTTAGAACCTGGATCTGTGTTTCAGAGCATGGGAGGAGGCATAACTAATGCTAACTGGTGAGAAGGAAGAAGCAACAAGGTGCAAATAGAAAAACTTGAGCTGTCTGCATAACCAATGTTAATCACAATCTTTTACGGGAATTGTTTCTGCTTTTATTTCTAATTACTACTTGCTACAACAATGATAAAGCATATCAGTAAATATAATCTCAAATTAACTTTGTAGTAAGTTCCACAGTAATTTTAGACATGTCCAAAGAGTAATTACAAAATACTGAGTGACCCCAAAATAAAATCCTAAAAGTCTTTGCTGGTAACCCAGGTCTCAGATGGATGGGCTCTGAGCTCTCACTTCTACATGCATTATAGGCCTTGGGTTTTCTCAGGAAGTGCCTACTTTAAACTACTCCATACCTGTTGTCCACAAGAGTATTAAACATTGGTCACACTATGATTCCAAAAATTTGTTCAGGAGTATTGATGACCAGGCTCAGGTAACGGGTTGACAGGCAAACAGGAGAGCTGAGAACTCAAGTGAGTACTCCAGGTGTCTGAGAACCCTGTCTTCTTCCAGCCAGGCCAGGCCAGTCTGGGTTGCTGTATTGCTAAAGGCATAGGTTTTCATGAAAAATATTCATAATCACTTCTCAAGAGCGAAATTAACCACAACTAGATAGCATCATTAAAAAAAAAAAAGAAAGAAAGAAAGAAGAAGGAACAAGTATTCATGACGATGTGGAGATCAAGGAGCTCTCCTATACTACTGAGAATGTAAACTGGTGCAGTAGCCTGGAAAACAGTATGGAGATTTCCCCAAAAACTTCAGAGTAGAAATATCATTGGATCCAGTTATTTTTCTTCTGAGTATTTACCCAAAAGTACAAAAACACTAATTAAAAGATATATACATCCCTATATTTATTGCAGCATATTTACAATAGCCAAGATAAGGACACAACAAAACACCCATCCACAGATGAGTGGATAAAGAAAATGTGGTCTGTATACACAGTAGAATACTACTCAGCTATTTTCTTATGAAATTTTCCATTTGTAACAACTTGGATGAACCTAGATGGAATTATACTAAATTAAATAAGTCAAAGGAAGACAAATATCATGTAATTTCACTATAGGTAGAAGATAAAGAGACCAAGGTAATGGATAAACAAAACAAAATCAAAAACAAATTTCAATTATAAGAGTAAAATGGTGATTACTATAGGGAGAAAGGGAATGGTGGTAGGTAAACTGGGATCAATTTTATGGTGCTAGATGGAACTAGATTTTGATGATGATCAAAACAGAGCATATGCTGGTGTCAAATTATAATTTTGTTACCTGAAACCTATGCTTTAAAACAATATAAGTTCAAAACAAACATTTTTAATTAGGTTCTTTATGTTCTTCTAGGCCAGTGACAAGACTTGGATGATGCCTTATGATTAGCATTTGAAGATTTTGACATTCCATCTCAACAAAACTCCAAGAAGGATATGTTCCTTCTCCCCAGTGAAGGCATGCACACCTTCACTGACAGCCACCGAGTATGAGGCTACTGATCTGAGTAAGGAGGAAACACTGTTGAATGGGACTATCACCTGACCTCTTGCTGGATATCCCTGAGGGAGCTGCCCTGTTGCTCTAACAACAGGTAGAAGAATCTCAGTCAGTCCCTAACCAGGTAGAGACACTTTGTAGTCTGCAAGAATTGTCCTGCCCCAAATCACCCCATCCTACAGAGCACTAAGTCTTATCTGTGAGCCAACCTGTATCATCCAGTATTTAAAAAGTTCCACAGTGACACAAGGAACAGCAACTTTCAGCAGCTGTCAAGAGTTGGAGGCAGTTGTGTCTCAACAGCCACTACCACAGTTCATGGGCCCATGGCAAAGTGTTTTAATGCTGGGAAGACTGCTGATTTACAGGCAGATGGAGACAGAAAAGGAAACATCATTTATGATCTCAAGGGATAGATACAATCTCATTGTATCATGCTACGATGACTATCATCTATTAAGGGCTTATTTAAGACCCAGAATAGGCATGGAGGTGGCACATTTGGCCCAGACTCCATTTCTCCAAGAGCCGTGAATTTAGACTTTCAGGTCACCCCTAAATGAGAATATTTGCAGTCTTGCTATTCTTGTGTGTTTGTTAAAAGCATTCATCTGTCCAAAGTAAACATTTAAAATGTCATTTTGGAAGCTTTTTATTTTTAAACATACCTGGAGGCTAAAAATAAGAATTAGCTTGGGCTCATAGAAAGCAGAGTTCTTGTGTCTAATATGTATTAAATGTTCTGCTCAACATTTTAGGTATATTATTTCTAATTCAAAATTGCAATGTGGATATTATTATTTCTATTAAACAGAGGATAGTGAGAAGTGGGTATTATGATTTCTATTAAGCAGATGGGATTGTTAGGTGGATAGTATGATTTCTATATTATAGGTGAGGTTGAGAGGCAGATATTACTTCAGTATAGAGATGAGTAAACAAAAATCTAGAGAATCTTAAGAGCTTGCCTAAGAAGTGAAGTTCTCAGATCCAAAGAGCCTGGCCCTGATCCAAAGGCTCAGTTGCCAGAAAGCTGGCTTTGTAGGTATAGGTCGTGTGGACCTGTAGAAGCAGAACATGCTCCAGAGAAGAAGGAAATCACTAGCAAACTCCACTGGAGACTTTGGCCCAATCAGTGTTTTCGCAAGTGTCTCTGTGAATCAGCAGTGCACAGGGAGTTCTCCGCCACCACCATCACCCTCAGTACCTGTCACGGAGGAGTTCCACTAATGGATGGGACAGACCCTGTGCTTTCAAAGTAGTTTTGAAAAATGAATCTGAAATGGTGCATGTCAAGGTTTCAGACAGTGATATTTCCATGACAAGCATTGTAATAATGTTACAATACAGTTGCAAGGTGCTGAGGAAGCTCAGAACCCTCACTGTTGGTGCTAGAAATACGCTGGACATTTCCTGAAGTGTGTGGTCAAGGCCCCAGCCCCAGAGTCCTATGTGCTAGTATCTCACTTCTCACCAAGTTAAGGCAGGGGTGGGAGGCAGTCCCCACATCAAAGCCACAGAAGGTCAGCAACTGCTTTGCCATGCTGTGTGCCACTGGAAATCGCAAACTCCTAAGCACAGTGTAGTTCCAGATCTCCTCCAAGTGGAAGACAAAGTGGACCTCCCTGAGTCTTGAAGTGCAACTCTGATGCTCACCACCTGCTACTTGAGCTGTCTTGCACCTCTTTGCCAAGGGGCAGGTATGTAGTATCTATGGGGTAGATATCTAGATTTAACTTTGTATGTTGTCCAGTTTTAGTTTGGCCACAAAAAGTCCCAGCCCCAAGTTAGAAAGATGAGAAACCAACATTCCTTTGTTTTTTCAATACTCTTTCTCCAACTATCAGCAGCTTCTCTCTCAGCTCTAGAGAGGTTGTATGCTGATGAACTGTGGGTCCCTTTAACCATGAACCAGAGCTACCTTGAGAAGGAGAACAAGAGAAAGTCAAACAGCCAGTTTCTGGGCATGAACACACTGGATTCATTCTGAGCAAACTCACTTTGATCTGCATTTTACACTGGATTTACATAAAATATTCTTCACAAAAAGGGTTTCGCTGCTACTTTTTAAAAATGTGGAAAGAGGGCCAGACACAGTGGCTCGTGCCTGTAAGCATCAGCCTATGAAGCGGCCAGGGCCAGGGATCGCGGTTCGAGTCCCACCTGGGGCCGGTAGTGAGACCTAGCACCAAAAAAATAGTTGGGTGTGGTGGTGCACGCCTGTAATCCCAGCTACCTAGGAAGCTGAGGCTGGGGATTGCTTGAGTCTGTGGCCCCCTGAGCAACGAGAGCCTGCAGTTACACGGGCAAAATAGCAAGACCTAGTCTCAAAAAAAAAATTAATTAATTAAAAAATAAAAATGTGGAAAGAAGAAAGGAATCCCATCCAGATTTGCCCCATTTGGAAAGAGGAATATCATTCCTTGGAGAGAAATACAAAAAGTCCAAATTGGGCATAACGCTTTACTTTGAAACCAAAAGAGGTACACTCTCTCCCATTTCACTATTTTCATCAGGAGTGTCAGACATAAGCAACTACAGGGGCCAGGCAGGAAGCACACAGAGAGAAGGGGTTTGTGTTTTTCACCTGAAGTTACTAACAGTTTCTATTGGGATTGCCTAGAAAAGGTGAAGGCCAGCATTGCCAGAGTTTCTGACTTTGCAAGAGAAGTTGAAACTTAATGCTAGTATATGACTTTTCCAAAGAGATGAACAAATCTTCTGGGGAAAAAAATAAAGAAATCAGAACACTCTGTGGGTAAAAGTACATACATCTATGGCCCCATGCTGCTGAATCAGAGAACTGGAATGGACACACTGGAGATCTTTAGGGGGCTTGGAGAGAAGGCAACCCTCCACAGACACTTAGGAACAGCAGGGCTACTTTCAAAGATGCTGGCACAGGTTTTACCCTCAAACCAAGTCCTCCTGCCACTGCCGTCCACCCAATTCCTCCTGGTCAACCCTTTTCCTTTTTCAGCTTTATCTTCAAATGCCCCTTCTTAAAGGAAACCTCCTGCACCTACTGGGGCCACAGACCTGGGTCCATAGACCCTGTTATAACTGGTCCCACAAGCTACTCTCAGTGCGTTTCTTTTCTGACAACTAATACAATTTGTTTTCTATCTTTGATTGACTTTTTGAAGAATGTCTGTTGGGGATGTAAGCTGTAAACTCTAGGAGTGCAAAGGCTGTGCTTTGGGATCTCCATTAAGAATCCCCCACACTTAGCACTTAGTATGTGGACTTGGACAATCAATCCAGAGCTCCATGAACCACTTGGTCACTCTCCCAAGCATCTGTCTGAAACACACAAGTGCTTTTGCTCCCTACCTCGGATTCCTTGTAGACACTGCCCATGTCTTTAACTGACTGAATTTGGTGTTGTTCATGGGTCAGGCTGGTACCTGACCCCAGACCTCCTCTCCCCTGACTGGTACAGAGACCCTAACATATGTATCACCATTCCCCGTGCTGTGATAAAGCTCATTTACAGGGGGGAATTTCTTTCCCGAAAAATAAGATAGTATCCTTGATCTCTCTCCTCCTGAGACCACCAGCTCATGCCATGGATATTTACCACACTGAGCTGTTCAGACTTCATGTTGCTCCTCTGCTCTCCAAATAGAATATTTTCAAAACTCAACTGCAGCCTGCCTACCTCAATTGGCATTTAAGGTACATGTGTTGCTCATAATCAAGCCTATTCCTTCTGTTGCCTTTTTACCACCAAAAAACCCTTCTAGTGGGTTGGGGAATATGGGGTCTCAGATATATGGAAAACTCTAGCACATGCTCCTTTCAGTTCCAATTCAGAATTCATCCACCAGACAGGCTTTTCTCCAGCTTCCAACCCAGAGGTCAGAAGGGGCAAAGTCAACATGGTAATTTTTCTAAGTCTCTTATTAAATCTCTGTCAAGTGCTTGAACATCTGTTCTCTCTCCTGCTTCTGTTTTGAGGAGCATCTAGCTGGGAATCACAGGGCTTTGAGGGACCCCAGTTCATGTGTAATCATACCAAAGCTTTCTCTCAGGCCCTTGCCAAAGCAATTAGCAAAGCTGCTTTTAACCAATTAGGCCCATCTTTTCAGCTCCCTGAGGCAGAGAATGCCTCCTCCCTCCCCACCACTTGGCCTCTGTGGAGGCCATTTCAAAAGGCATAATTTGAACCAATTATGCCTGTCTTGTTATTATAATCATTAATCATCATCACTCTAATGACAACTAATAGGCTACTTCAAATCCCTTTCTGAAACATGGTGGGAGCCTACATAAATAAAAATACAAATATTTTGTAATGAACTTTTAAGTTTTGTGTCCTTTCCCATACATGATCTTATTGGCTCTTCAATGTTGTGAGATGGTTATTAGTAAGCAAATAACAAGCAGCCTTGCCCTGGCTCTTCAGTCACTGGGCAAGGTCACAGTCAGTTATTAGTCACAAATGGTGCTGGTTGAAAACTAACAGAGGGAGTGTGATGGACAGAGAAAACAGAAAGCTCAAGAGAGCTGTGTCAACATCATGGCTGCCAGTTCCCTAAGCCAGCTTTTTCATCTGTGAAGTGGGCATCACGTAACTTGTTCCACAGAATCGTCATCAAAGATTCAGCAATGCACCACTTAAAAGGTACCTAGAAATCACAAGAGCTTTGCTGGAGGGTGAGTAAAGCATGTGTACATTTGGAGGAGTAAAAATGTAATATAGATATATTGATTATATAGGTATAAATAGGTATTAGTTATATGGATATGTAAACAACTAGAAAATTAATTTAAAAAAAAACTGAAAGTGCTTAGAACCATGCTTGTCAAATAATGGTCACAATGGCATGGAGTCATTTTTGAGCCCATACAGTAAGACAAGACTTTTGCTACACCCCCTCCATGCTTCCTCCCATGTAATCCTCCCAGCTCACCTACCAAGGATGCTATTGCTCTATAGTTTTACAGGTAAGGTAAATAAGGCAAAGGGAGTCAAGGGTCTTCCCCAATACCATGCAGCTACGTGAGTCCAGGTAACATGGTTCTTAAAATATATCCTAAGCACTCCATAAAAGATGTCATTATTTTAATTAAATTATTTTTCTTAAGGTCACACTAGTTTATAACACTATATATCTTTTAAAAATAGATATTCATACCTCTTCAAATGCATCTTACCACCCCAGGCCCAACATCCAAGCACCAAATATCCTCTACTATAGGCCATCAGGCCAACAGGAAGATAAAAAAATGCTCATCATTTATTATCAGGAAAATGCAAATCAAAATGCCATGACCTTTATTCACACTGTGAAAACATCTCATATCAAAAAGATCAGAATAACAATTATTGGGGAGGGTTTGGAGAAAAAGGAGCCCACAATTAATGGAAATGCTGACTAGTTCACCCTATGGGAAACATAAAGAGCATCTTTAAAAGATACCAAAAAAAAAAAAACTAAACTAAAACATCTGAAGAAAGTAGGGATGATAGAGCTGATAGAGTTAGGACTCAGATATCCTCACCTGGCACATTTTTGGGGAGAGACAGAAGAAAGATTTGGGTACTCGATGCATGTTGGTTACTATGCAAAGTCAATTCCTATACATCACCTTGTTTTAACCCTTGCAATACTCTTTCAAGTAGGTGTTGCATCTCCACCTTAGAGATAAAGATTTTGGACCAGAAAGCAACACTTACCCTGTGGGACAGAGCTAGGACTGAAGTCCCATCTGCTTCTGTAGTTGCCCATGATCTTCTATCAGTGTTTCCCAGGTTGGACTATGCCCTCTTCTCAGCACTGTGCCTAGAGTCTTCTGGTTCATTACCTGACTTCCAGACTTCTGGATACATGAAAATCAGTGCACTGATTTCACCTGGTTTCATAAAATAGTCTTTCATCTTGAAGAAGAGTCAAGAGGAAGACCAATCTCACGTATCTTCCTATACAGCACAACACACTCAATACAAGTCCATACCAGCAGTGACAATTTCAACTTATCCCTACATATCCAGTCCTTTCCAGAATGCTCCATGTCTGCCTATATGACCTTTTCACATTATTTCTATTTGGAATGTTTTCTAGCTGCCATCTAGCCAATAGAGCTTCTTATTTCATGTACAGTTTCTCAGAAATGCAAGAGTTAAGAATCAGAGGCTCTGGAGACAAACAACATTAAAGCCAAAATCTTGACTAAACACACCTCTTTGGGTCTCAGTTTCCTCATTTATAAAGCAGGAATCATAAAATCCTTACCTGACAGTTTTCTTGAGGTGGTTAAATGAGATAATTCATCTAAATAGCTTAGTTCACTATCTGTCTCAGTAATGAAAGCTTACTTTAGATATATTTCAATTTTGACAAGTCCAAGCCCCTCAAATTTTTCTTACATTGCCCAGGAATTTGGTGGGGTAAATTTCCTTTTCCTGTCTCAGTGGAGCATTGAATTTGCATGGTCCTATGCCTTCCCTGAGGTTAGCCTACCTGTAACTAACCACACCAACCCAGACATGTGCCTATAATCCTTAATTTGCTGCATGCCCCAGGAGATAAAACTCCCATGGGGATAACTTCAGTATTATTGGAGCCAAACTAGGACACAATATCCCAATTATGAAGCTCTTGAGCAGACAAATAACATTGTGTATAGGGTAAACTGTTGACTTCCAAGTGCCTGTATGGGTAATGTTCATAGACCTAGGACTTCAGTTACTGGTCCACTTGCTGTGATTTATTCTGACATGGTTCACCAGCTTAGCATATGTCAATGACCAGCTCAAAAGTGGAGAATTTTAGGAACATTTTCCATGATAAAAATAAAAAAAAAATGCACAGAATATATTTATCCTAAGAGATACAACCAATCTAACTACTATTCTCAAAGTGCCAAGCCTCTGGAACAGTGCTTCTCAGATATTTTAATCTCCAGACTCTTTGGCAATCCTAAAAAAATATTGATGACCCAAATATCAATCAATATTTACCATTTTATAAAAGCATATAGAGGTTCCTCAAAATATAAAAAATAGATATATGATCTAGCAATCAATTCCTAGGTATCTAACCAAGAAATATAAAATCACTAATTCAAAAGAAGCTATACACTCCTCTGTTCTCTCCTCTGCAGTACTATTTTTTATTAATCATTTTGTTATTTACATATTTATGTGTATATATCATCATTGCATTTCCCAGGGTTCTCCTTCCACCTTATCACCCATAAACCTTTATCTTTTTTTGTTTCCCAGAGAGATGTTTTTATTTTATTTTTAACTCTGGAGTTGTTTACTTTATTTTTAAAATTGATTGCACATACATTTATATATTTTACATCACTGTCTACCACAAGGTTTTCCCACCACTTTATCACCCATGAACCATCTTAATCACTTGTACCCATTCGTTCCCCTATTTTAACCTCCTTCCCCTCTTTTGCTCGGTGCCTCAGTTCTGTTGACAGTTTTAAATCTTTCTTGTCTGTCTGTCTGTCTGTCTGTCTGTTTGTTTGTTTGTTTTACCTATATCCCTCATATAAGTGAGACCATTCAGTATTTCTCTTTTTCTTTCTGGTTTATTTCCACTAAAATGATTCCCTCTAGCTCCATCTATGTTGCTGCAAATTACATTGTTTGTCCTTTTTGATTGATGAATAATATTCCATTGCATGCATACACCACAGCTTTCTACCCATTCATCTGGGTCATTTGGATTGTTTCCATATCCTGGCTATTATAAATAATGCTGCAATAAACATCTGCATACAGGTGTTCTTTTAAATTAGTGTTTTTGTATCCTTTGGGTAAGTTCCCAGAAGTGGGATTGCTGGATCGAATGATAGTTCCATTTTCAGTAGTTTAAGGGTCCTCCACACAGCTTTCCATAGTGGTTGGACCAGTTTGCATTCATCTTGATCTTTTTGTATTCCCCCTTCCCTAATTTCTCCCCTCTCATTCCCCCTTCCTAGCTGCTTGCCCCAGTTCTGTTGTTAGCATATTTTGACTTATTTTTTGGCCTTTAGTTTGTTATTCCATCTACAGGTGAGCCCAACCCAAATGCTCCAAAACTAATGAGTGGTTGAAAAATATTTACACGGTGGAATATTATTCTGCAATAAAAACTGACAAATATGATGCATTTGTGATAACATGGATGCAGCACTAGTTATAATAGCCAAGTTATAGAAACAATCTAAGTACCCATTCGCAGAGCAACATATTAAATAGATGCAGGAGATAAACAGGAGTACTATTCAGGTATTTAAAAAATAGCAATAAAAAAGAAGGCTTGCCATTTGTGATGACATGAGTTATTCTTTTTAATACTAAATAATTTATTTATATGTAAATTTCACATCTTTGTAATCCCTTGGGTTCACCCACCATCTTCCCTGACTGTTCCCACCCTCTCCCACCCCTTCACCCCCAAGTTGTGTACTTCAGTTTGGTTGTTAGCTTGTTTTGACTTTTCCTCATGACTTTTTGTTTATTTTTCCTATGTCCCATATATTAGTGAAACCATTTGGTTTCTGTCTTTTTCTTTCTGACTTGTTTCTGCTAATATGATTTATTCTAAGTACATTCATGTTATCGTAAAATTGTCAAATTTGTTGTTTTTAACTGATGAGTAATATTCCATTGTGTATATATACAACATCTTTTTCATCCACTCTTCTGTTTTTGGACATTTGGGTTGTTTCCATGTCCTTGCAACTATAAATGCAGTAAACATCTGAGTAAAAATGTCCCTTTGTACCCATATTGAGGTCTCCTTTGGGTAGATTCCCAGAAGAGTGATTGCTGGGTCCAATGGTAATTCCATTTCCATTAGTTTGAGGGTTCTCCACACAGCTTTCCATAGTGGCTAGACCAGTTTACATACCCACCAGCAGTGTAAGAGTGTTCCTTTCTCTCTGCAACCATACCAGCACTTGTTGTTGTCTGTTTTTGTGGATGTGAGCCATTCTTACTGGTGTAAGGTGGTATCTCATTGTGGTTTTGATTTGCATTTCCCTAACTGCTACTGACGCTGAGCATTTTTTCATGTGCCTGTTGGCCATTGGTATTTCCTCTCTGGAGAAGTGTCTTTTTAGTCCTTCTCCCCATTTTAACTGGGTTTTTTACTTTGTTTTTGTTAAGTTGTGTGGGTTCTTTGTGTATTTTTGTTATCAAACCCCTATCACTTGTATGGAGGGCAAAAAAATTTTCCCACTCGGTTGAGTATCTTTTGTTTTCTCGTCTCTTTTGCTGTACTTCTGTACAGCTTTTTTAGTTTGATGTAGTCCCAGCTGTCTATGTTTTCCTTCTTTTTTTACCTGCTGAATTATAATTTCAGAATTATAATTTCTGAATTATAATTCAGAAATCTGAATTCAAATCATGATTTCAGTAATCATGGATTTCTGAATTATAATTCATGAGGGTTTTGCCCAGGTTTTCCTCCATGTATGTTATGGTTTCCGGTCTTACATCCAGGTTTTTTATCCATTTTGAGTTGGTTTTTGTACAAGGTGTTAAAGATGTACCTTGGTTCATTTTTTTTTTTTTTTGCATGTCTTGGTCCAATTTTCTCAGCACCACTTATTGAGGAGGCTGTCCTTGTTCCAATGTAAATTTTTCACTCCTTTGTCAAATATTAGTTGACTATATATGTGTGATTTTATTTCAGGGCACTCAATTCTGTTCCATTGGTCTGTCTGTTTTTGTACCAGCACCAAGCTGTTTTAATTACAATGGCTTTGTAGTATAATTTGAAGTCTGGGATAGTAATACTTCTATTTTCTCTTTCTTTTGGTCAGGAGACTTTTTGATATTTGAGGTGTTTTGTTATTCCATATGAATTTCAATAATTTTTGTTCTATCTCTTTAAAGAATGCTATTGGGATTTTTATGGCTATTGCATTGAATCTGTAGATTGTTTTTGGTAGGATGACCATTTTGATTATGTTGATTCTTCCAATCCATCAGCAGGGAATGTCTTTCCATTTCCTTGTCTTCTGTCTCTTATAGCAGCATTTTAAAGTTTTCTCTGTGTAGTTCTTTCATGTGTCTTGTTAGGTTTATTCCCAAGCATTTAATTTGTTTTGGTGCGATGGTAAATGGGATGGTTTTTTTTAATTTCTTCTTTCTCTGTTTGACTTTCTGTGTATAGAAAAGCTACTGATTTCAATGTGTTGATTCTGTAACCAGCTATCTTACCAAACTGGTTTATTGTTTTGAGAAGTTTTTCTGTAGATTTTTTTGGGTTCTCTATATAAAGAATCATGTCATCTGCATATAATGATTGCTTCAGTTCCTTTTTCCTATTTGTATCCCTTTTATATCTTTCTCTTGCCTTATTGCCCTGGCTAGAACTTCTAGTACAATGTTAAATAGTAGTGGAGAGAGTGGGCATTCCTGACATGGATTATTCTAAGTGAAATAATTCAAAGGATTATTGTAAGTGAAATAACTCAAAACAAGAAAGATAAATACCACATAATTTTGCTCATATGTGAAATGTAGAGAGAAAAAAATAAAGAAACTAAACTAAACTCAAACCCTAAAAATAATGACTACAGAATTGAGGCTAGTGGTGAGGTATGGAGGGTGTGGGTGGAGCAAGTGGGAGGGGGCAATGGCCCAGGTAAAAGTCTGTGGCTACTTTGATAGTGAGGCTGATATGGTGACATACATCTGAAGGGTGTGGACTATTTCCCTAAATCATGTACAGTACTGAAAAGCAATGTTACCTCAATAAGGAAAAATACATATATATTTACCATTTAAATTTCAAAACTAAGAAGAATCTAAGTATTAATTGCTTTTAAAAGCGCAACAGTAAAAATGAGTGGGTCTTTACCCATGGTATTTTGCTACATTACACAGTGATCATTTTGGTAAGCATTGTTTCAATACTAATATTGAGATATTCCTAGTATTGAGATATTTCATTATGTAATCTCAAATACCAAACAATCAATTTAACATAGCCAGGAAGAATTTAGTGATTTTCAGTGTAGATTAGTGACACCACTTGTAGCAGTGCTAAGGTGTCAGCAGTTTTAGCCACCACTGTTCTTATGCCACCAACAGTACATGTACCAACACAGTGTAAGAGACAAATGATGAATTGACATTATTATGAGGAAAATTTTGATTTCATGGTCCTCTGCTGAAAAATTCCCAGGGAAACCTCAAGGTTCTATGAATTACAGTTAGAACTGCAGTAACTGAGCAAGTCAGCTTTGGAATCAGGTACAGTTGTCCTGGGTCAAAGTACTGCAAGCACTTGTACAAGTGACTGTCTCTGTGAGCCTCAGTTTCTCCACTGAAGTATAGGAATAATGATATTTCTTATCTCTAAGGCTGTAGTATAAAATATTTTATATGAAACCCATAACACTGTGTCTGGCACAGTGTACCCAATATAAACAATGTGAGAAATCTAAATAAATCTGTACAATGTGATGTAAGCATTAATAGAGGTACATAATATCAGAATAAAGAGAACAAAGTCATCCTATTCTACTTTGCAAAATGTACATCTAGGTATAGCCTATTTTCCTCATTCTATTGCAGGAGACTGAAGGAGAGAAAGGGGCTCAGCACTAGGCTGAATTTGCATACATTATCAGGTAGAAATAGGCCTTATTTACCCCACAGAGCCTCTTGGTGCCCATATGTAGTTAATGCTCCTTATCAAATAAAAAGTAAGTAGCAAAAAGATCGTACTTTAGCTCAAATATGCATTTTTATTTGGATGTGGATCTTTTTCAGGTTTTTTGTCTCTTGTTACATTAACTATTCATCCATTACACTTAAATGACACTAATACTGCTTTCACATGCTGAGGAGAGACTTCAAATTTGAATACTCAAACTTCTTAGAAGTCTCCTTTGCTATAAAAAATAATATGCCTTATTCTTTTAGAAGTCAGATCAAAGTAAATACTGAACCTTTCTTCTAAAAGCCAGCAGCAACTTCTTCCAGAGAAGATCATGTGCATCTCTGCACAGTTGAAAAACAACCTAACGGTGTTTCTGGTTCAGTACAAGACAAGGGAGGGTTATGAACCCGCCTGGATGTTCAAATACAGAACTGCTGCTTTGCAATGCCTCCACAGAGCTACCTGTGAGCCCCTTCCTGCTAATCCAGACCACTGACCCTCCCACACCCAACCTGCTGCTTACCCTCCCCCACTTGATACTTCCCTGTGGTCACATTTATGGCTATGGGCTTCCCTCTTGCTGAGTGGGCTGCAACCTGCTTTATTTGTCTCTCCAATCATCCAGCATCCTCCATAACAAAGGAAAACCTGTACCTCACAGATGAGTTGTGAGAGAATCAGCACAGAGGGCTAAAGATGAAAACTGGAATTATTTTTGGAAAATGCTTCCGCTTCAACCTGACCCAGACAGAGATGCCTCACCTGGGACCATCACTGGGGGAAGAACACAACACCATGGTACTCAAAACAAAGTTGTAAAAGTGAAATGTATGGGTAGGAATAAATGTATTACTTTAACTTGTTTCACTACCTTCAGGCAGGTCTCTGCAAGGGGCAGAAGATTCAGCGTCTATCCAGCATTAGAGTACTTGGAATTCCCTAAGAGATTTGTGAAAACGCAAATTCCCTGGCTCCATATCTGTTGTGAGTCTGAGAGAATATCTCTAAGATGTCCTTCAAAAGTATTTTCTACCAGCCTAGATTTGATCCAAGCTATACCTGTTGCAGAGTTTTTAGCCAACCTGATTTCTTTCCACTGCCAATATTTATTCTTTCATTTAAAAAACACTTATTAAGCACTTATAAAAAGCCAAAGTCAATTAGTCATATATATTTATATTATATAAAGTTGGGTGTGGTGGCATGCACCTGTAATCCCAGCCTTGGGAGGCTGAGGCTAGGAATCTCTTGAGTGCACAGGTTTGAGACTACCCCAGGCAACATAGCAAGACCTAGTCTCAAAAAATAGCTGAGTGTGGTGGCATGCACCTGTAATCCCAGCCTTGGGAGGCTGAAGCTAAGGATCATTGCAGTCCTTGGAAACATAGCTAGACCTATTCTCTAATAAAAAGAAAAATATATATATTATATGTTTATATTATAAATGGCATATAATAAACTTTCCTTCCATGAAGTTAAAATTTTTGTGAGATAAATCAAATTATCAACAAATAAATAACCTATGTGATATATGTGAATGATCATAGCAGCATTATTCACAATAACCAAAAAGTGGCAGCAATCCAAATGTTCATCAGTAAGAGATGATAAATAACATGAGGTATATACATATCATGGAATATTTTTCAGCAACAAAAAGAAATGAAGCACTGACACATGCTACAGTGAATCTTGAAAATATCTTAGATGAAAGACGTTAGAAAGGAGTCAGAAGGCCACATCCTATATGGTTCCACTTGTATTCAATGCCCAGAAGTGGAAAGTCTGTAGATGTGGAAAGCTGATTAGTAGTTTCCAGGGCCTGGAGTGTTGGGGGGGAGGGAAAGTGACCGCAGACAGGCCTAGAAATGCTCTAAAACTAGATCATACAGTCATGGACACATGGGCTGGGGAAAGGTGCAAAAAGTTGTAGAGTGAATCTGGAGGGACAAATGGAAATACCCAGTGTGGTGCCATTATCATTAGCTCCTGAAGGATAAAGAAACTAATATTTGAACATGTGCAAGAGGATAAAGCTGGAAGACTGGAGTTGAACTAGGAATCCAGGTATTCTGGCAGCTCATACCCACAACCTTTAGCATACAAGTGCTTCTTCCAACACTGACCAGGGTAGAAAGTGGGAAGGATGACAAGACTCACCAGAATCCCAGGATTATGGGCAGCAATTGTGCCCCAATACACAATAGTAATCTAAAGCCAAGAACAGATCATGTGACCAACACACACTCATGTATATCAGCCATGTTACAACCCAGCTCCCAACCCCATGGGACAAAGGTGGTCCAAGTGTGATATCCACTCTGGTCAAGTCCAAACACAGCTCAAAACACAAAGCACCAGGCATAAGGTTTTAGGTGGAAATATTTTAAACTCTTTCCTGCTACCCACAAGTCTATTGTGCCTCTTAATTATCTGTCAGGAAAGCAAAGCTTATGCAACTCCTTTTTTCTCTTCAACCTCAGTGAAAGAACCACATGGGAAAGGTTTCACTTTATGTAGTAAAAATCTCTCCAACCCTTTGAGGAAAAAAATACAAGTGACTTTTCCTACTCTTATTTGCAGCATTTTGCAGAATTGGCACATATTAGAAAGGGCACTGATATCTCCAAATGGACCTGGTTTAGAAAAGTCTACTTCAGTTGACCTCTCAACTGGCTGCCCCTGACCTCAGAGATGACACCCAGGAGTAATCCAGTTGGTAAATTCCACCCCTTAAAGATTGATTGCCCCACAGAAGAAGGCCTAAGCTGACAACTGAGTGGTGTGGTTGACACAGAGGTGGATACTTCCATGTCATCTGGAGCCTTCATTATCAAACAGCTCCCACAGAGCACAGTGGCTGGCATGGGAGCATTTAGGCAAATACTGGCAACCTTTCTAGAGGTAGATGCCAGGTCTGCTGTTAACCAAGGTCCTAGGTGCTCTAAAAACACCTATTTCATCCTTGATTTTCAGCTTTATTGTTCTACGTTGGGGAGGAACTGCTTACCCAGTGTCCACCTGGTCTACCTTCTCTACCGTGCTCTATAATGGTTTCTGCCACACCAGGTTGCAGAGTCCAGCCAGTCTTATGATCACTCTCTCCCTTTCCCTGCTGTCCGTGGATCATTCTGTCACAAATAAATCAATGTTACTATTTCTCCTTTTCTTCCTCACTCTCAGCAGGCTGCTGCTCAGGTCATTTCTTTCAGATAATGAACCAGGAATGTTCTCGAGCAGGGTCTGTTTGGACTCAGACTGGGATGAAAAAGAGACTCATGGTCCAAAGCAGAGGGTTTCTGAACCACTGGGCAGATTTGCCTCTGGATGGGCCTCTGCAAGCATTTCTCTTGATGAGGGCAATGAGGAAGAGTGTGGAACAGGGATGGGAGGAGAGAAGGGCAAGATCAGATGCAAAAGTTTCATCCTAAGTTAGCTAAGTATGCTCTCCTGTCAGGTGAAGGCATGCAGTAAGTCTTAATGTCAGCAGGGTTTCCAATACCATTTCCACTTCAGACATCAAAGGAAGGACTCTAGAAGTCATTTGGCTGAATGTATCCAAAGCAGAGACTTAAAAAAATATTAATAAAATAAAACTTTACGTGGAATCCCAATATACAAAAGCAGTAAGTGTGGCACAAACCCTACAGGCTACTCAAGTGTCTCTGTAAAAGCTCAGAATTCCATCTAGTATAATTTGGAAAGCACTATTTGGTCTTTTCTCAAGGCTGATATTATCCCCTCCTCAGCATTTCTGGCATGTTTCCAGCTTGTTCTTTTGTGGACACACACACACACACACACACACACACACACACCACACCCATGAGTCCTTCCTTGTCTAGCATCTACTCCTCTCCTTGTAACTAGTTCCATTCCTGTGTCTAGATTCTGCTCTTCCCCCAAGCTCACCGCTGTCTCACACTCCCTTGTAAAGACAAACAGGCCCTGTGGCCAAGGTCCCTGTGCTTCCCAGGCTCTGTTTGACATTTGATGCCCAAGAAAGCTCCTTAACTGCACATTAACAGGTTCCTCCCCACTTGAGGGAAAGAGAGGGACCTAACTGCCTTTCTGGAAAGGTGATATGAATGTTAAGAGAAAGGGCTTTCCAACAAGGCCACCTGGGTTCAAATCCTCTCTAGTTACATGACCTTTGGTTAAATTTTCCATGAATCACTGTCCCCATCTGCCAAATATGGGTGTCAATCCATCTAACCTAATAAAGTTAGGAAGATTAACTGTATCAATGTATCACATTGGGGGGGGAGGGGGCTGTTCCTGGAAAATTCTCAATTATTGCTACTTTGTGACACATGTTACTGTTTTACACTCATTCCATTCCCACCCAATGGCTTGGCAACCACAGTTCCCCAGGAGCTGGGCTACTGAGCACTATTTCCCTACTCCTAGGAGCACTCCTCAAACAACACTGCCACCTACTGGTAGTCTGCACATGCTGGGGGCATCCAACCAAGACAAAACTAACTCAAGTTTGTCTTTTAAAATCCACTCAACAAATATTTATTTAGCACACATGCAATGCCAGAAATGATGCTGTGTACTATGGATACAATAAAGAATAAAGAAGACAGCATTTTTTTGCTCCTTTGAGGCTTATATTGCAATGACTTTTTTTTTTTCATAATTTTATCCCACAGGAACCCAGAGGCAAAGGCTGAACCTGAGGGCTGACAAAAGATACAAGAAAATGCTCAGCTCCCCCACCCTCTGTTGCTAGGAGAAGCCTTAGGCTAAAATAACAGAAAGGTAGAAGCAGAGGCATAATTGCAACCTTTCCTCCTTTTCTTCTTGGACATGGGGCCGTAGGGGACTGACTTTTGGCCCACAGAAGACAGTCCGATGTGACATAAGCCATTTTCACATCTGTTGCTCATGTACACATTTCTGTTGCTGAACATCAAAAATAAATGTGGTTCACTTTCCCTGAATTCAGTAGTAATGCATGTGCCATGAAAGGGAAGGGAGTATATTCCCACTGTTTTAATTAGAGACAAATGACTAGTTTTAGTGAAAGACAAATGATTAGTATAAATAATAAATAAATTTATTTATTTATTTATTAATTTAAAAAAGACAAATGACTAGTTTCAAAAACTGAGAAGCGTTGTAGATTGGAGACCCTCAAACCCAAAGAGAGATCTGATGAAATCACATATGACTGAATAGAAGACAAATGCTATATCATCCTAATATGTGATCAGGTTCGACCATTCTCACTTGGGTTCCTCATCATCAGAATAACATAAGAATAAGCATCAGAATAACCAAGAGTGCTAGTTGAAATGCAATTTACTCATAGCAATCAAAAATGGGAAATGATACAAGAAAAGTCTCTTTCAAAAAATGGTGTCAGGAAAGTTGGACAGTCACATGCAAAGGATAAAACTAGATCACTATCTAATACCATTCACAAAAAATTAATTGATAATGAATTAAAAATCAAATGCAGGACTTGAAACAAAATATATAGAAGGAAACATAGACAATACAATCCTTGGCATCAGCCTTGGAGGTGTGTTTGGGAACTTAATTCCAATAGCAAAAGAAACTAAGTGGGATTACATCAAACTAAAAAGCCTTTTTCACAGTGAATTGTATTTAAAAAAAAATCCTACTAAAGAGAAGAAGATAATTTGCACATTGTATGTCTGAGAAAGTATTAATAGCCAAAATACATAAAGAACTCAGAAAGCTCAACAATTAAAAGACAACCCAGTTCAAAAATGGGCAAAAGATCTGAATAGGCACTTCTCCAAATAAGACATTTAAATGAAGAAGCCAATAAGCTTCTGAAAAGATATTTCTCCTCCCTTATTATTAGAGAAATGCACATCAAAACAACAATGAGCTGTCACCTAACTTTTGTGATACCAGCTAGTGTCCAAAAGACTTGCAAACAACAAATGTTGGAGAAGACATGAAAGAAGTGAATCCCTATATACTGTTGGTGGGAATGTAGAAGTCATCATGAAAGTAGAGTGAATAATTAAAAACAAAAATTCCAGACAATCTAGTTATCTTATTTCTAGTATCCCCCAAAAAAAATAGAACGCAAAATTGAAGTGATATATGAACCCCTCTGTTTATTGCAACACTATTTTCAATAGCCAAGAAACAGAAACAACCCTAGTATCCACTGATGAAGGACAAGATAAAGAAATTGGGGTAAATATACACAATGGAATACTATCCAACTATAAAGAGAGAAATCCCGCCACTTACAACAACATGGATAAAGCTAAAGAGACTTATGCTTAGTGAAATAAACCAAAAAGATAATCACCTGATGATTTTACCCGTGTGTGGTATATAGAGAAAATAAATACATTTTGCCCATGTGTGGTATATAGAGAAAACAAACTGTAAAGGAAGAGAAAAGGAGGGGGTTGAGTAAACTGGGGGGGGTGGGGGAAGGGTGATGGTGTATAAAGGATAAACTTAGACTTTAAGCAGCAAACAATGTAGGATATACATATGTTGATTTTCAACAACACCTGAAACATAAATTTTATAATGCAATATTACTTTAATTAAAAATAAATACATTTATGTAGAAACAACCCAAATGTCCAGTATAAATACTTAAAATGTGGGCTATTCATATAATGAAACATTATCCCACAATAAAAAAGGATAGAACTACTGATAAATATAACATGTGTGAGTCTCAAGCACAGATAAGAAAGAAAGATAAGCTAGACACAAAAGTACACAACATATGTTTCTATTTATATGAAACTCTAGAAAAGACAGATTTAATCTACAGTGACAGAAAGAACATCAGTAATTATCTGGGCAGTGGGGGCAGGGAATAGAGGGAATGGGCATTGAAAAAAGAAAGTAGGCAGCTTCTCACACTTGACAGGAGTGACCACATGAGTGAACAAATCTGTCCAAACTTGAACTTTATTATTTGCAAAGTATAATCACCATAAAGGTGATTTAATTTTAAAATTTATAGAAAACACTGGCCTGTAGGAAGCAGCAACACCTTGGGGCAACCAGCACACACAGCACCTAGTTGTTGTTTCCTAATATCATTCTCCAGTGAAGCAATCTAAGGTTCCTTAAAGAAATGGGTGATTCCAGAATATAGGTAGAAGTACATACAGATGATCCTGCATTTTCAATAGTGACATAAATAAATAAATAAATAAATAAATAAATAAATACCCATAACACTGGAGGTATGTCAAAGAGACAGAATAAATCAAAGGTACTGACAATGACCAAAACTGAAATGATTTAAGCAATAAAATAGTTGATATAACTCAAAGGTATAACATAAATAACCATGTTAATAAGGTGTCTATATCTACATAATGACAGATTAGACAGACAGAGAGACAGACAGATGACAGATGGACGGATGGATAGACAGAAAAGACAGATAAATAAACAGAAAAAATAGATAGGTAGATGGAAAAATACCAGAAATTATACAAAGGGTACAAAAACAGTAATTCAAAAGGAAACCTGCTCCTCCATGTTTATTGCAGATATTTACAATATCTAAGATGTGGAAAAACCTAAATGCCCAAAATACATGAGTGGATCAAGTTGTGGTATAAATGCATGGTGGAATACTACTTGGGAATCAAAAAGGTAAACTCATGCCATTTGCAGTAATATGGATGAAGCTGGAAGGGATTATTTTAAGCAAAATAAGTCAGAAGGAAAAAGGAAAATATCCAGTGGTCAATGGTCTTATTTATATGAGGAATATAGGAAAACCAAACAAAGGTTCAGGAAAGAGGCAAAACTTACAGGCTAACTATAAATCTGAGGCATACATAAAAAGGATTATGGTGATGGTTCATGGGCGATGTGCAGGTGGGTGACAATTATAGGAACAACACCTGAAGGGGGAAATCAAATATACAAAAATGAACAGCAATATAAGAACTCTTAATTTTAAAAACAATAAAAAGGAAAAAGCATGCAAGATTTCCTATAAAAAAATAAAGGAAAAGAAGACTTCCAAATAATTTATGCAGATATCCTGCACTCAAGGTGGTAGAACATAACTCCCACTCTTTAGTTGTAGGTTGTGCATAATAAATTCCTTCTAAAGAGCACGGTATGAAAAGGGGGGGATAAAGAGTGATCTGGAGTATAGAATCATTACAAATATGACCTTGGCCATGTGTCGATCAAATCAACATCAACAATGATAAGTCATGTTGATAGCATGTGACCTTGGTACTTACTATATGATAAGAAGGTCACTTGAACTCTGAGCTTTCCCCCCAAAACCAATAGCTCTAATCTAACAAGAGAAAAACAGACAAATTTCAGTTATGGGACATTCTACAAAATACCTAAACAGCAACTTTCAAAACTGTAAAAACTACCAAAAACAAGAAAAGTTTTAAAAATAGCCACAGAAGACAAGGAGATATAACAATTATATGTAATGTGTTATCACAGAAAAAGAACATTAGCTAAATGCTAAGAGAATCTGATTGTCTGTTATTATGAATATATAGATATTCATTCATCCATTTATTCTGACAAATATAAATGTTAATAAGGGAAACTGGACAGGAAGTATAAGAAAAATGTCTATCTTTGCACATTTTTTGTAAATCAAAGTTTGTTCTAAAGTTTAGTTTATTTTTTTTTTAAATCACAGGCCTATTCAACCTGAATATCTGGTTTATGGTGCCCTGTAATCAGCATTCACACACTTGGATGGCTCCAGGAAAACCTAAAGTTGGGGCTCTCAGACCTGGTTGTCCACCAAAATCTTTTTTAAAAATTTCTTTTTCAAAGATATCTGGACCCCATCCCCAGAGATTTCATTTAGTTGGTATACAGAGTCAGGCATGGGTCTTTCTGAAAGGATCCCTGGTGATTCTGTTATGCTAACCAAAGAGAGACTCCCTGCTTTAAGACATACTGGGTTCCTTCATTCTTTCTTTTTCACCAATAGATCTGTCCTCATTTGCCTTTAAACGTTTAATCATCCCACTTGGCTGCTTGAAAAAGAAAAGAGAGAAAAAAAAACACTATGGGCCTGCAGATGGGAGATACTATCCCTTCAGAGCCAGAGGCACCCTGTCCCCCAAGAATCTGCTTCCTTCCAACACCATAGTCCCATGTGCAATCTCCTCTTTCCTGGATGACTTTTCTGCTTCTTCTGTCTGACATCCCTCAAAGCTAGATCAAATCTCATCATCTTTCTGAAGACCTCCCAGATCATACCTGAGAACTTAGTCTTTTTCTCTTTGTCTTGCCACCATGCTTTCCTGCCAGTTCCTGATCACCCACTATATTTGGGTTGCATTTACTTGTTTGAGTATCTCTACATCACTGAAATGTGAGCTCCTTGAGAGTAAGAATCCTTCCCTGTTTGTCTTCACACCCCACTTGACCCAGCCCACTCAGTAAAGTCATTTGAGTGAGTGACTGAGCAAATGCATTAATGAGTAAACTCATTCTGGACGCCTAAGTCGTGTGCTACTAGAAATAAAATCTGACAGTTAAGAGAAGTTTTCCTTTCATATCAGATGGCCCATCTATTTTTGTTCCTTTGCTTTGCAAGTGACATTCAGAATGTTTCCTTAATGTGTTAAGAACTGCATCCACCAAGTTAATGAACAGGCTCTCGGGTACAAAAGCCAGTCCACCAATGACTCTGCTGGGAAGATTGAAAGAAGGCAGGCAGCCAGACTCATGAACCTGCTCAGGCGCAGCAAGTACCTTACAAGGAGGGAGCAGTAGAGATGGGTCCAGGAGATCAGTAAACATATCTCACCATCACTTTCAAAGCATCCTTGCTACCCCACCCTTCATTTATATTTATGACCACCCTGTAGAGCATGCTGGGCAATGCTTTTAATCATTCTTTGCTGTTGGAGGAATTTGAGGCTCAGAAAAGTTGGGGTGGTAGCCAGCATCTGGAGCAAATCCCAAAGTAGTCACCACAAAGGAAACATTGACTGGAAGTCGCTTCTTTGACAAATAAAAGTTTTATGAGAATCACAAGTCTCATCAATCAGAAATCATAAATCTCACCATAAGGAGAGAGTAAATCCCATGTTCATTCAGTGAAGGGGCAAGAACTGAAATCTAATCTTACCATGGTGGCAGAAAGACTCTATGTAGTATAAAGAAGAGGATCTAGGGTCACAAATCTTTGAAGAAGATGTGCTGAGAATTACAGACCCTTTGGTTGAGGCAAAAAAAAAAAAAAAAATCTAGTGCTTAAGATCCTGCATAAAAGTCAAAGTCTAAAAAACTGTCTTCAGTAATAATCAGGGAAATGCAGATCAAAACTACAATGAGATACCCATCTTACACCAGTAAGAAGGGTACACATCAAAAAAAAAAAAACACACAGGTACAGGCAACAATAAGTGTATGAATGTAGAGAGAAGGGAACACTCATACACAGTTGGTGGGATTGCAATTGGTCCAGTCACTGTGAAAAGTTTTGTGGAGTTGTGGAGGACCCAAAAACTACTGAAAAAGGAACTACCATTTGATCCAGCAATCCCACTTTGGGAATATACCCAAAGGATACAAAAATGCTAATTCATAAGGAACATTAGTCAGCAATTAAAAATTACAAATTTGAAGCATGTGTGATAACATGGATAGACCTAAAAGGTATCATGTTAACAGAAATAAACCAGAAAGGAAAAGAGAAATATGAGATGATCTCACCTATAATCAGGACGTAGGAAAAACAAACAAACAAAAAGACAAGTAAAATTTAAAACTGCCAACAGAATCAAAGCATAGAGCAAGAGAGGGGGTGGGGGATAAAATCAGGGGAGGAAGGCCATAAGAAATGAAGATGATGATTCATGAAGGACAGATGGTGGGAGAACCCTGGGGAATATACTGATGTAAAATATATACATGCATAATCAAATAAAAATGAATAAATAAAGTAAATAAGTAAATAAGTAAATAAGTAAGTAAGTAAGTAAGTAAATAAATAAATAAATAAATAAATAAATAAATAAATAAATAAATAAATAAATAAATAAATAAATAAATAAATAAATAAATAAATAATAAAAGATTGTCTGACATATGTAGGCCCATAGATCCTAAGTAAGAACTTCTGGATACTTGGTTCTGTGGTCTTCCGCATCTTTCTTTAAACAAAATTCTTAGTACATCTGTAACATAATAACTACTCAATAAGTGAAAGTTATTACCTATAATGATTTTTAATAAATATAAAAACAGTCTTTCAATTGCAGAGAAGAAAAACTTAATTAAAACTGATTTAAACTATCTAAGGATTCTTGGGAGTTTCCAGCTTCAGGCACAGTTATACACAGGTGCTCAAATGAATTCATCTTAAATCTAGATTTCACTTCCTGGATTTTGTTTATATTATTGGCCAGACTTTCCTTGTTGGGGCAAGGTGGCCACCAGCTACTTCAAATTCACATCCTGTTCTTTCAGTAACTAACTTCTTTTCCAGCCTTTTCAGCAAATATTTAGGATGGTCTGATTTTGTATCACCAAAATCCATTAAAGAGTAAACAAATCCCTGAACAAATCCCTAAGCCAGTGATCATGTACAATAACTCATCTGGCTTCAGTCTCAGGCCCATGATGAGATCTAGAAGTAGTGAGGACACCCACTCAAACCATACACATTAAAAGCTTACGGGAAGTGCTCCCCAAGAAAGCTTAGGGGAAGTGCTCCCCAATGTGCATTATTACTAAAGGAAACAGGAATGTGATCCTGAATGAGCAGAGGTAATCTATGTCCACTACAATAATAAAAAGCTATCATATGTAGTGGGTATTCCTAGCTGGAGTGGGCCCAGCATGCTGAGGTTTATTTAACACCAATCTTGATGATTTCTTACAAAGAATGTGCTGGCAAGATAGGATAGAGTATTTCAAAGGCTTGAGAAGTCCACTGACTCTTCATTCCAACAACAGCCCTGCTCTCTCATTTCAATTCTTACCTCCTTTCATGAGAGCAGTCCCAGTAATAGAAACTCCCATATTCTGCAGACTTGACTTTCCCAGTCAACAACCACTCTAAAGGGAGAAGAGAAAATTCTCCTATCACGTTGGACAGGCATCCTGCTCAGGTGTATTTTTGTTCCTTTGTCTACCCCTGAAGGCTATCTTTATTTTCTCCCCTCCTGAGTGGTTCAGCAACTGTCTGCTTTAATCATTATAGAGATTGAGAAATTTGCTGGGGGGAAAACTGCAATCCTTATAGAAAAGGGATACCTGAAGTGCTTTTTCTATTAATGACCTCAGCCCTGAAAAGGAATCTGAACACCAATGATAGATTGCCACCCTGCAGGCCTAAGGAATGGGGATTCGCCTCTCTGCCCCTTGCCCTCCATCAGCAGCTGGCCTCAAGATATGACTGGTGTGGATTAGATGAAATAAAATGCTTTCAACTCTGTTTCTTCTATGAGCCACAATCCAGCTCAGGTAAACTCTCTCCTTTTCCTGTAACTTAAGCAGTCAACCCAGAAGTCCACAAAGAAATTTTCTTCCTACAGCCTTGAAGATGCGGTTGTCTAGTTTTTGTCTGAGGAGAGAGCTCAGTTCTTTTTAGGACAGACTTTTGGATGAGAGGAAAGGCTGAGTTTAGTGTAATAAAAATTTTTAAAAAGTAGAAAAGCTAAGGATCGTCATCTGAGCAAATTCCTTTCTTATTTTCTAAGAGCAAGGAGAGTCCAGTAGTAATCTCTAGACTAAAATCTGCTTCTTCCCTGCTCAGGCCTTCTCTGGCTCCCTATTGTCTTATAAAAAAATCAATCACTCAGCATAACTTCCAGTCACTCTATGATTTCCAGTCTCAATATTTTTTCTGCTTTATCCCACCACTTTTCTCCAACATGTCTTAAAGAACAAATTTACTCGCTTGCCAGAAGCTTACAAGATAATTCTCTTCCTAATATATTTCTCTACTTGCCTACTGTATTTATTTCCTTTTGGCCACTCTAACAAATTACCACAAACTTGGTGGCTAAAAGCAACATAACTGAATTTTTTTGGTTCTGGAGACTAGAAGACCAAATTGGTTTTCAGTGGACTGAAACCAAAGTATTGGCAGGACCTAGCTCCCTTCTTTGGAAACTCTTGGGGGAGAATCCATATATTTGTCTTTCCCAGCTTTTTAGAGCTGCATTCATTGGATTAGTTAGCACCTTCAAAGCAACTTAGTATTCTCTCCACTGCTCACACAGATTTCTTCTATCATATATCCCTTACTGCCTCCTCCCTATAAAGATACTTGTGACATTTGAGATCCACCTCGAAAATCTCCCCGTCTCAAGATCCTTAGTTTAATTACATCACCAAGCCCCTATAGCCATTATATAGGTGACTTTCACAGGGTCAAGGAGATCAGGGCCTAGCTATCTTGTGGGGCTATCACAATCACTTTCCATACATTTCTCAGGCATTACCTTGATGTCAGTTGCTCCAGGAGGCTCTTGCCATTCGACTTCTCAGGTCAAGGTTGTATGTCCTCACCATTCTCTGCTTCACTGCAGTGTGTGATTCTTGTCACTGACTATTCCTTAACTAAACTTATCTCCCTAAAGGCAGGAACAAATCTAATGCAGGGAAAGACTTGTATTTATAGAAGGGTATATAAAATAACAAATGAGGGGGGTGATCTACAGAACAAGAGGTATAGCATATCTGTTTAAAGAGTGCCTATGTCTGGGAAGATACAACTCAACTTTCATCTAGTTATCTCTGGAGAGAGGAGCAGGATTGAAGAGGCAAATGTAAAGAGAGATTTCTACTGATGTCATTTGTGCTCTTATTATGAGGATGTTTTTATCAACAACTTGAGGAGCTTAACAGTGCATATTTAAGATTCTGCGTGTTCTGCTTTCTATTTGAACAGACATTTTGGGGTGTGGGTAGTAACTAGTGGGTCCCAAATAAAGATCTTTGCAAGAAGTTCATGTAGTCTTAAAACCTTATGACTTAGAATCTTCTGCCAAGAGGCAAAAAGGGTTTTTCAAGAATATAAGGCCCCTGGTCACATTCTTCTAAAAGGATCCATTTGATGTAGGACATGCTTGTAAAACCCAATCTCCAGTTAGTGAGGGAGACAGGCTTTCCACATAACGGAATTGGGAGTTGCTAGGGTTTGAGAACACCACACAGAGCTGGGGTGATTACTCACTCTTCCAGAGCAGGGAAGAAGAGCCATAGCCATCACATTCAACATTAGGTATTACAATTAGCCACCTACTAGCAGATATCACCAGAATTGAGTAAAGCTAAAGAATTTGATTAAAATATTACTGCAAAATGCTGTCTTGGTTGATTCAACATTTGCCTTTAGCACACTCTTCAAAGAAATAAGGAGGTGCCCAGAGAAATTCACATGTGAACACAAAAAACATCTGTTGACAAAGAAAACTGAAAAAAATCAAGGATAATAAAGAGAACACTGACAAGAAATTTCTGATAAACCAATGAAGGGTAAAAGATAGGCATGAAGAAAATATTTGCCATCCTTAAAACAAAGAACTAATATCTCAATACAAATGTTTAAAACTTTCCCTAAAATAAATAAAAGGCAAGCAACTCAATAAAATTATGAACAAATGATAAGAACAAGTAATTCACAGTAAAGATTGTACAAATGGACTGTAAATACATGAAAAATGTTCAAGTTCACTATATGATCAAGAAAAGGAAGATGTTATTTTCATATTCTATTTGTAGGAGAGAAAATTGCTAAGATTGTTTTGCAAAAATATTGGGTATTTACATGAAACTTTAAAATGTGCATTTCCTTCAACTTAGCATCAAACCTAGAGAAAAACTAACATACCTGTGAAAATAAGTGGGAAATAGATTTTCATTGCAAATTTACTTGTTATTATGAATATCTAGAAATAACCTAAAGGTACACTTCCTGATGAATTGCTAAGTAGACTAAAAAACATCCATACCTGGAGTTAGAAGGCAAAAGCTTAAAAAAAAAAAAACTGACATAATAAAACCTCTAAGACATTCTATAAAGTTTTTAAAAAATATTGAAGCATTGTATTTACAAATTAATTCTATATTTCTGTATTTAAATATGTAGACACTAGCCAGGAAAAGTATAATTCAAATTGCTGATAGTAATATCAAGTTAGCGCCCTCCAAACCATTTTCCCAACATTATTGCTGCAACTGTGGTTTAATAGCAAACAGAAAAAGTGAGAAGTATAAGCTAATAATATAAGCTGGAAGGCCAATATATAGTTTCCAGAAATGTTTAAAAATCCCAAGACACATTAATAAAATAATAAAATAAAGTTACTGAGAATATTCCAATTTGCAAATTTCATCCCACTTATTTCAACATCACTTCAATTACCACATTTGTGTAGATTCCAGAATGATTCTGGATTTTTTTCAATTATGACTTTATATATATTTTTTATTTTTCTGCTTCATATATTTTGAAGTTCCTTTAATAGGTACAGATACATATGGAACTGTTAATCCTTCCTGACACACTGACAGCTTAAAATATCTTCCTTTATCTCTGGTGATACTCCTTTGCCCTAATGTCTATTTCCTTTAATATTTATGTAGTCATTGTGCTTTCTTAAGGTTACTTAACCTGGTATAACTTCTTCCATTTTTTTAACTTCATATTCATATTTATATTTAGTATTCTGAGTACACAATTTATATTTACACTGTTTACCTCACAAATGAAAAATACTAAGGTTTTGCTTTTTTAGCTAATCCAACAACTTTTAAATTAAGCATTCTGTTCATTCAATTTAATTTAATTATTGATAAGATTGCTTAAGATGAACATTTTGGTAGTTATTTTCTGTTTATTCCATTTGTTTCTTTGTTCCTACATTATTTTGTATAAATTGGATGATTTTATTAATACAACTTCTCTCTTTTATTTGACTTTTTATTTTTATCACTTTGTGTTATATATTAGTAATTTCTCTGTAACAGTACTAACATAGAATGTGAGTTACCTTGGTAATTTTTATAGACTACCTCAATTTTCTAGATGCCAACAAAATTTAAAGAAATAGGTGAAATTAATTTAATAGTATATTTCAGCTAACCCAATATATCAAAATATTTTAAGTTCAGCATGTAATAAATACAGAAGCACTAATGAGATATGTTATTATTTCATATTCTATAATTACTTTGATATATTCTGTCCTTTGAAATCTGATGTCAAGGATGATCTATATAGATAGATCATCTTACAACAGTTAAAGTGAAAGGTAGTCCTGCAAGAACAACAAAATAGTGATAAAATACATAAGAAAATAATAAAATACATAAACTACTTCAGTCTTCCAGTTAAATTGTAATAACTAAAATTATAAATTTATTTTCACTAACCACATTTCAAGTGCACAGTATCCATGTGTGGGTGGAGACTACTATATTGAATAGAACAGCTCTTGAGTTAATAAAATATAAGCTTAACTTATCACAGACTAGTTTAAAATGATACTGTAATAGTTCATTAACAATGGAGTACTTTCACAACAGCACAGTTCCATCACTCCTTTCCCATCCTTTGTTCTATGTGTCTATATCTTTTTCTTCTACCTGTATTATAGACTTCACATACAAGACTATAGCTTTTTGCTCTAGTCAATAGTCTTTTAATTAAATCTTAACCATCTGTTCAGTTTGCATAAAAAATAATTTTTAAAAATTTGATTTCAGGTTTGCTTGTATATTTGGCCTTTCTTGCAGTTCAGTGTTTATTTAAAACATAATAAGTTTCCATTCTGTATCATTCCCTTTAAATTAATGAAATTTCTTTATAACTTCATATACGGCAGGTCAGGTATTACAACCCCATTCATCTTTCCTTCATTTAAAAATGTCTGTAGACAGCTCTCTCTGCCTGCTTGTGACTATGCTTATGTTCTTTATTCTTTTCTTCCTTATCATAATAAACCTGCCTTTTGGAAAGTTAATTAATTAGCTAATTAATTAAATGATTAAAGAAAAGAAAAATGTCTTCATTTTTAAAATACTTTCACTGCAAACATAAAATTCATATTGATAGATTTTGCTATCATTTCAGTCCTTGTGTCTTTCTGGCTTCTTGTTTCTCATGAGAGGTCATCTCTAGTCTTTCGTTGTTATCATGTACCTAATGTGCATTTACTTTTCCTCTGTCTGATTTTAATGTGCTCTCTTTAACTTTAAATTTTATCTTAGATGCTTTTTTAAAATTTATACTACATGGGGTTCTAAACTTATAGCACTGGGCTGTTATTTTTAAATCTAATTTTAAAAATGTCAACATATTTTTTCACATATTTATCTGTCATTCTCTCCCTTCTGATTAACACTCTTTAAAAAGTGTTTATTTCGCCATTTGATACTGCCTCACAGGTCATTGCAATTCTGTGAAATTTGTTAAATTCCTGGCTTTTTCTTTTTTGGTAGTTCTATGTTGTTCCAGTTTATATGAAGGTTTTTTCTTTTTGTTGTTTTTTTGTTGTTGTTTTTTACAGATATTGTATTCTCAATTCTAAGATTTCCATGTTGTTCTTTTATACATTCTTATCTCTTTACTCATTGAATTGATACAGGGTAGTGACGCAGTTAAAAATTGTACTGGCGCCAAAAATACCCTCGTGGAAGGAGTCTACGAAAAAGACCCCATGGCAGAAAATGAGAAGCAGGAAAGGACCTATAAAAAGTACTAATGAGGGAAAAGGAAGGGAATGGCAGACTGAGAGAACAGACTCACGTGGCCTGGCCGGGGAAAGCCCCCTGGAAGAGTGAGTTGAAGGTGGTAAGGAGCCACATGGTGGGACAATGGCAGCAGAGAACTAGCCAGTGTGGAGTTGGATACCAGAATAGCAGGCTGGGGGGTAAGCAGGAGCTGCTGAGGGCAGGCCTGGTGGATATGGCCAGACACCATGAAGGCGGGCCTGGTAAGGAAATGCATGGCATATTTGGAAAGCTGAATTTGCATCAGCATTTGTTAGAAAAGTTTGAAGAGCCTTGGAGAAGCAGAGCAGCTCGGGAAGCTGGAGAGAGAAGAAGCAAAGAGAAGACACTGGAGAAAGACTGCAGTGCCTTTAAGGGGCACCATCTTGAACATGTGTTTGGGACTTCTGGACTTGCTGGTGATTGGGGTACGATAACTGGCCACTTGTGCCATTAGGGGCTTTTCATTTTCCTGGTTAATTTCTCTTGTTAATAAAACCCTGTTATTTAAGTTGCTTTGTGACTTTGGCAACTACTGGGCATGTGGGTGATGCCGATGGATCTGTGGCTTGTTGGTTAGAGGCTTCTGTCCATTTTGACTCGATTTCAGAATGATTCATTTTCTATAGATTTTTAATTTGTCCTATATTGTTATTTAAAAATTCTTATGTGAAAATTAAAGTATCTGTGCTACCTCTGGGATAATCTTTGCAAGTCTTATTTTTTTTTATTGTATGTTAAACAGTGTGGCTAGGAAAGACTCCCCCCTCTGAAGTTAAGTTCACCTACATTTCTTTGCATTTTTGACACCTTTAAAAAGAAGTGTGATTTTGTTCTTCTTTGCTTAGTGACTTGTGGCTATGTTGTTGGGGTGATGGTCTTTTACATTTTCCTATATCTTACCCAGGATACAGAAATGAAAAGAAACAACCCCTTAAGGTTTTGTTGCATAACAAATCATCCCAAAACCTAGTAGCTGGAAACATCAGTAGCTATTTTAGCTCATGAGTCTGTGGGTTAGCAATTTGGCCTGATTTCAACTGAGTGGTTTTTCTCTTCTCAGCTTGGGTCTTGTGGATCTATGGCCCACCACTGGTCAATTTGGAGAACTTATTTCTGACTGTTACCAGCCTATCAGATGATGTAACATGAGCAAGTAAGTGATCTCTATCTTATCCTCTAGCAGGTAGCACTCAAGGCAGCCAGGCAGCAGAATTAGCCAGAGCAAGCAGGTTTTCCAAGGCCTATGCTTGTGGCACAATATCATATCTGCCACATTCTATTAGCCAGACATTTCACAAGTTCAACCCAGACTCAAGAGAGGGAAATATAAATTTCACCTCTTCATGAAAGAAGTTTCAAAGTCACAGCAATGACAGTATCATGGAAGACTGGAGAATTGTAGCTTTTATTTTTTGCAATATATAAATAGTATAACACTGTTCTTTTGAAATCTTTAATAGCTTTTAATTAAGCATTCAAATTACCTTTTTCAAAAGGACAACAAAGTCTACTCTTTTATGTTTTTCAGAAAAAAATAATGAATCATGAATGATAATCAAAACTGAGGTTGTTCAGTTGATGAATACCAACAAAGCAGGGTGAACATGCAATGACTTCAGGGAGGCAGAAGGGTTTTGTTCTAACCTAACTCAGTGTGTCTGCCCTTGGTACAGTGTTTGCTTTGGGCAGAAATATCATGGGAATAGCACTGTCAACCTAGGGTATTTGAGGAACAAAGAAACCAGTAAAGGAAAGGACTCAAAATCACATCATAAGACAGCTGTTTTTCCAGGAGAAAAGAATCTCCAACTAAGTTAAGTCAGTTGACTTCAAATATCTGTAGATATGTTTGATCTAACCCCCTTTCTTTTAAAAATCAGGGATAAGGGCTTAATTCCTTATCTAAATTATTTTATTGAAATATAATACATATGCCATAAAATTCACCATCTTAAGTATAATTGAATGGCTCTTATTATAGTCAAAAGATTATACACTATTCATTACAAAACAGTGTAACACCCCAAAAAGAAAACCTGTGCCTATTAATAGTCATTTCTTTCTCCCTCACTATTGTTCCTGAAACTTCGAATCCAATTTTTATCTCTATAGATTGGCCTATTCTGGGCTTTTCATTTAAGTGGAATCCTATAACATGTGGTCTTCCATGACTAATTTCCTTCACTCAGCATAATGTGTTCAGTATTCATTCATCCTGTAAAACATATCAGTACTTTTGTTCCTTTTGTGGTTAAATAATATTCCATTGTATGCACAGATAACTCTCAAAATCATTAATCAGTCAATGGACATTTTTGTTGCTTCTATTTGGGGGCATTATGAATAATGCTACTATGAACATTCATGTGCAACTTTTCAATTTGGAGTTAGGATAGCTGGATCATTGGGTCATGTTTAATCTTGAAGACAAAACCAGTACTAAGAAAACAGTTTTATACCAAAGGAAACTATGCTCAAATTGGTATGAGCGTCACTGAAAGATAATAAGCTACCTGTGCCTGGGGTGCTAGAAAAAGTAAGATGAGATCTTTGGCATGATATATGGGGTGTTATAGTAAGAATCAGTATAGGGTTTAGGAGCAAATATTCTGGAGTTTAATGGCTTGAGTTCAAATTTCATTTCTACTACTTGCCAACTGTGTGGGCTTGGCAAAGCACTTAACCTGGTTTAGCTTCTAAATTTCCTCATATTTACAATAAAGGTAATACCAAGAAATGGTATGAAATTGCACAGTATACATAAAGCTTCAGACTCAAGATATAGCACAGAATAAGACTCAAACAATAGAAGATACTTCAGTTACAATGACCACCATGAGATGAGTGTAATAATTCCTTTCTAAAAATATAAATTGAGTATCTCTTTATTACGTGTTCTTCTACTTACAGTCTTTTTTTTTCTTCTGTTCTTTGATGATTTTCTCTCCAAATGTTTTGCCAGATACAAGTAAATTAAAGATCACCTGGAAATGAAGCTAAACTCTATACCACTCCATAGAGAAATGATTTGTTTCAGATTTAAGGGACTGAATTATAAGGTGAATTTGTAGATAGGGCTTAAGTTCTTGTGAGGAATCCAGTCTCCTTTCAGTCAGCAGGACAATCTATCCATTCTTTACAGTCTACACATTCCTTCTAACTTTCTCACAAGGGACTTTTTAGTCTAGGAGCACAGGCTACAGCCATGGACTCCTGGGACCTCTTTAGATCCTCCAGGGAATTCCAATTAATTTCTCCATAGATCACCCATATTGTCCACAAAAATTAAACAGGATACAAGACAGGTGTAAGGGAATTTTGGCACATACAGGAAAGTTTATATATAAAACAAGCATCCCAGTGCTTACTGCTCAGAGGCACCATCTTTTCAAGCAACCTATAAAGAAAAGAGGTTTGAAAGAAGGGGTTGGGTTCCCATGGGTTAGGTTCCTCTTCTCAACTACACACTAAGCCCTCATGCCTTCAGTCTGCCTGCTCTACAAGTTACAAGACCCTACAGTCATCAGATTAGTGATAATGCTCGACCTCTTCTCTTCTCATGTGCTGGGGTGTCCTGTGTCTCTTTTACCCTACGTGACACATCACCCCCAGTCAGGCATGCCAACAAGTTTGAGCCTCACTCCTGTGGGCAGTGGGTTTGGGGAGTCTCAGGAAAAAGTTTGCTCTCCAGCATGCATATTTCAATCAGCCTCCACTCCCCATGGTAGAGGCACTCGGAGCTCTCCTCTTAAATAAACCAAACGGCATCTTTGAAGAAAACATTTGAAATTGCCTACATTCAGCATCCCTGGGATATTTCTAAACATTTCAAAAGCTGTGCTTGCACTGAAATATATATTTTACTTTTTTATGATGGAGTTGGTTCCTATCCCAACTCCATTTTATGCTGAAAGATGATGCTCAGAGGTTTTAGATTATTTATTTTACATTGGTGGTTCTCAAAATTTAGCATATTTAAGGCTCACATCAGAAGAAAAGTGAAAAAAATGTGTTGTTCCAGTTTTTGAAAATGATGCATTTTCAGAAAGGAACCTTTCCTGATGCCCCCCTCTTCAATTTCCCCATTATTTATTCTAATGTAAGGGGTGTGCTGCTGAGAAACACAGCAACAGAGTAAGTAAAGGGGTCAATAGATAGATTTCAGGAGCTTATAAACTTGGATGGATAAAAATTTTGCATCTTTATTTTCAGTATCTTCTAACTAAAATGAAGTGTTGCCCTCAGTAACGAATGTAGGCCGCAGATCTCAGTTGTGTTAGCAATGCCTGTGACTTTGTCACCAGTACAGGTTATAGATACTTTCATATCACACAGGGTTTGTAGGTATCTCAAATATGTTTTACATTCATCAATTATTCAAAGTTATAGTTGAGACTAGCAGCTAGATCTAGTAAATGGTTAATTTAAAAAGCATATCACAATTTTGTGTTATTTATAGTATAACTTATACTTTAGTTATAATTATAATTTATAATCATGTTTTAATAAGATAAAATTATAATTGAATAAGGATCCATTTTCTTTGTCACCCGACACTTATTTGTATTTAAAATCATTATTATGAGGAAAGATCCATGAGCTTCACCAGACTAACAGAACATTAGAACTTCAGTCCTCAGACCTGCCCCCTACCCTTTTAACTCTTCTCTGATTACAGAATTTGGACATCAGCAGTTACCTGACCCAGATGATGAATCAATTGCTATTCTGAAAGTTCTGGGTCCTCCAAGTCCCATTATAGTACCCTTTAATTATGCCAAATTTGAAAAATCATTAGAATAACAATAATATTAATAACAGTATCTAATAAATGGCAAATATATATCAAATACTTCTCTGAGTATGTAAAGTTTTGCTAAGAATTTGAGAGTAGGTTGAGTCTCAGGTTCTCCCTCTTTGTTTAAGAGACAGCCTACTATAGGAGAAGAGACTCCAAAGTTAAGGGGTTTCTAGAATCAGGACTGTGGTGGGTTCCACAGCCCCATGCTAGCTAAGGATGAGTAGGTATCAAGAGACTGAAAAGAGAGTGGTATACAGAAAAAATCCAGCAAACACAGAAATGGCAGCAGACATCAGATACAGGAGTTCTCACCTATGATGGGAGAGGGACCAGAAGAGACCTATCTGGTTGTCCCAAGTCTCAGCTACATTCCTACACTGCATCATTTCTCTCCTTACAATATAGCTCCTTTTCTGGGTTTCTGTTCCTCATAACTAAAACCTTGACTACAACTGTGCATATGTCCCAATGGTGTTACTAGTGTCAGTGACTCAGTGTTAGTCCACACCAGGACATATTACATAGTGGTAAAGAGTCTGGATGTTCGTGCCAGCCTTCCTGATACCATCCTCTGTCACTCTGGGATTGTAAAAACATGACCAAGTGACCTAGTCTTTCAGTACTTCATTGCCTAATCCAAAAAACAAGTACACTAACAGTATCTACTTAAAACGAACATCAGATGAATTAATGTATGTTAAATAAATGCCTGTTTGGGAGCAAGTACTTGGTGATTGCATGCAATTACAATGTTCACTGTGCCCAAGTCAGAGGCCTTAGATATGACATGATACGTACCAGTTCACCTTGCTCTCAGCATAGTCTTAATCAGAACTAACAGTGATGGACAGCTGTAGCTTGGGACTAGGCACCTCCAAAAAGCAACATTCTCCATCAACAACCCTAGACTTGCACTTTATAAAATTTTCTTTAACAAGATCATGAAGACTATTTTGGAGTCCTGCTCAATTACTGGAATGTCCTGCTCAATTACTGGCTTATTTATGAGATAACTATTACTCTTGAATTTTCTTTTCTAGTTTGGGCTACAACATATCCTTCTCCACCATCAGGCAAATGGCTCAGTTCCATGCTAAGTCTGGATACCCTTAGAATGTGGGATGTGGTGGATACTTGTAGAAACTGCATCCCTTGTGGGGAGCACAGGTATGAATGCATGTCTGCACTAAATGCATTCGCTCAGAGAAAGGATGGTTACCTCTTTGGGGTAACTACCCAGCAACACATATCCCCTAATGGGACCCTGGTGGTTCCCTTTCTGTTACAAGCACCATCTAGCACTAGGCTTGGAGCACAGACACACAGTAACACATGGTGTGGCAGCTGCTGCTTCCCGGTCATGCCTACTCTGGAGACTGTTAAAAAGGCAGATGCTTAAAGGGCTCATGCCAAGGGTCTGACTTCAGATCTCAAATCTATTTAGCTTGAACTCTGCACCTCTATCATTGATATACCCATCAAGGAAGTCACCTGAGGTCAATGTGGAATGCTAGAAAACCCTGTCTGAGATTTTTCTTCCTAACTACTCAGCAGTTTCATTGCTGCATCTGTGTTTAGATTTTTTTTTCTTAATGTGACTGGTGGGTGGGAAATGAGAAACTTCTGGACTTCAATTAGAATAATCAAATACTATAATCAACCACAGATGACTTAATATAATCAAACAATATAGCTACTGGTTTGATATTTAAAATTTGTCTATAGGCAAAGATTGTGAAATCCCCCCCATGACCTTATTGTCCCTGTTAATCATGCTCGCATTGAAAATGTGATTAGAATAACAGAAGTAACAGTAGTAACTGAATATTTAACAAATGGTAGCTGTGTGTTAGATATTTTTTTAATAAACATGCTTCTTATGCTAGGTCACTTATTTTTCACAAAAAATAGATAGTGCAATCATGTCCCCAATTTTACAAGTAGACACAGAAAGATTGACTCGCCCAGGGGTACCTGCCAGATGCAGGAAAGTAAGAATTGAAGCCCAGCACCTGGCTTCAGGGCTGACTGCCCAGCATCCCTTCTGCTACAAGTTAAGCCCATTTTCTCTTATACATCTGAGAAAGGGCAGAACAAAATTAGTGAAAACAACCCTTCCTACTGTCCTCAAAGAAGCTTGTAGAGCACCTGCTCACCCCTTCATCTAGATGTTCCCATTGTCAACAACTGCCCAGGGCCTCCTTCAGCTGCTGCCAGAGTTCCTGTGCAGCTGAGCCACATTCTTTACTGAGCCTAAATTCACTATATAAAATCAGGTTGCTGGGCCAACTGATTGATGGGTATTCCCCCCTATTTACTAAGTTCTCAGAGAAAGGAAGACATCTTAGCCAAAGCACAGATGACGACCACTGTGGGTATCTGCCCATGACAGGCAGGGCTCAAGTAACTGTGATCTCAGAATTTAGTCAGAACTAGCTGATAGCCAAAGGAATAAACATTTCCTGCCTTGGGCTAGCCATCAGAGTATGAGAGCAGGGAGGCCTGGCTCCTTAGTCTCTGCCTTCCAGATTATCGCCATGGTTCCAGGTTATAAAATATGGCCTACCAACCATGTATCATTGACTGAATGTCTTTGCCCCTCTCCCCCAAAATCATACATGAAAGTCCTAATCGTCAATGTGTCTGTATTTGGAGATGGGAAATTTGGGGGGTGATTAGGTCATGAAGGCAGCCTGGTTTGATAAAATCAGTGCATGTCTAATATGATTCACCAAAGAGTGTGCCTCTCCATGAACATGCACCAAGGGAAGGCCATGTGAGGACACAGTAAGAAGATGGATGCCTACAAAACCGAGAAGAGAGTCTATGCTGAACTAGACTATGCTGGCACCCCAATCTCAGACATCTAGCCCCCCAAAGTATGAGAAAATACTTTTGTATAGTTCAAAGCATCAAGTCTATGGTATTTTGTCATGGTAGCATAGACATTTGATAAGATATCACCACATATCACACAAGGAATCTGTTAATGACATGTTCAACCCAATTCTTGACCATTCGCATCAGTATAGTGAAAGGTGGCATCTGAAAGCTCAGTAAGATTCCTGGCTGATTTGGAAAACACTGAAAACCATGATATGGAGAATTCTAGTTTCAGACAGGATAACTAATTTCTTATTCTTACTCAAAATTCAGATTTTCACCTGTGCTCACACAGTACAGGATGTGAAATTTGATACCATACAACTCCTAGACTTGATCATGGGAGATCTAGGACTAATAAGGTCATCTCTAGATTTCTAAAATAGAAAGTTTAAACAACATGCACCTTTTATATGTGTCTTCCATCTCCCAGCTTTTATCACAGCCATGTTGTATACCTTGCTAGTGAGAATGGCAGCGCCATTCAGTTTTATTCAAGCTCCCCAATAAGGGATTTTAGTTACTGTGGTACCCTAACTGAAATAAACATCTCAGTGACTATACTGTTCTACAGGGTTATGATCTGAGTTTCAAGACACAAAATTTACTAAACCAAGTGTTGGGGGCTGGAGGAGAGCATAATAAAGTCCTGCTATCTGACTTTGAGCTGGTTTTTCAGGATAGGAATCCTAAGGCCTTTGCCTGAGCCATGTTCTATGACAGCTGAGGGTTGCCATATGCCTGCTAATCATATACATGACATTAGCTTGCACTAATTCTTTGGGTGGAAGTAAAGTGTCCCATTTCCAGAAAAAGGCTTTGAAAGCCTAGATATTATAGAGTTTTTTCCACCATGTGATGGCCATAGATGATGATCCAAATAGTGTGCCCCATCAGAATGGGCATGAGAGGCAGGAAATAGGTAACAGAACCCCCACCCCACTACATGCGTGCAACAGGAACAAAAAATACCACCATTCATTGTGTTGAATCAGGGAGGCTTACCTACTACTGCAGCAGAATGAAGCCTATGTGGGTAATTAAAGTGTGGCTATTATATTAGAGTTTCTGGCAACACACAAGAATCATCTGGAAAACTTCAAAATAACAATGTCAAGGCCCATTCAAAAGCAGAGGTTGGTAAGACATAACTTTTCTCTTTAGATTGTGAGATAATATCACCATAAATGTAGGGGCTACAATATACTGAGAATCTTTCAGACTGCGATTTGGGGGAGAGTGAAACTATAATTTAATACCTTTAATGACAATTTAAGAAAACAGTGATCTTTTTGTACCCTCTATGTATCAAATGGTCTATTTATTAAACAACAAGGAACATTGAGGTGTCTAAGTTAGCTGTGATTATTCTGAGAAATGTGGCAGTTTCCCTGATTTACCAGAAGATATTCCTATTCCAGTCAGTTTAATTAACTTTTGTCATGTGGTTCACTGAGTCTAGAAATGCAAAATTATCTGACTGTGTCCAGAGATTTGTCAAACATAACTTGTAAAAAACCCGACTTTTCATTTACTCTAAGGAGAGAAAGGGAGGAAAAAGGAAGAATTCAGAAGCAACATAAATGTATCACTACAATTCCATTTTCCTAGAAACACCCTTTGTTTCAGAAACAAAGAGAAATTAGTTGGATATCTGACGAATAGACAAAAACCCAAAATAATGAAAACTTGTTCTAGAAAAAAATCCCCATTATTAGTACTACTGGAGAGATGGCATCTACAAAGCAGCTGGGCTAGGCTAGTCTCCAAAGATAAGCAGACAGGAGGGAAGAAAAGGCTGTTAGAGATGGTGCTGCTGATACGCAGAAGAGAGCCAGTCACCCTTTTGGTAACTGATGAAGGTTTTTAAATTAAAATACAGTTCATTTGACTGACCCAGAGATGCAGAATTACAAGTACATGGAAACTTTTCTTCAATGGGAAAGAAATCTCTGGACAAGAAAAATGAGCTTCAAATGCCTCTTTTGAAGTTGAACAAAACTCTGAGTTATTCAAATCCATCTTCCAACTCCAGAACAACAGCCTTGAGTGAATGGGGTGAACAGTGGAGGAAAGCTTCCTGAATTTTTGTTTGCTGTTGAATACTGTGTGAATTCAACCAAGGGTAAGCCAAAGACCTGTGACCTTTCCAAGGGGCTTATGAGGGACGCAGAAAACTAAAGTCACAAACCAACCTTGGGAAGTAGAACAATCTAGAAAAAGAAAGCAAAGAGTTGAAAAAAATTTTTTTCAGAACATTCTGCTGCTTATCTCCGCACTTGACACACATACTACTTTGGTCAACATTGCACATCAATCATGGCTGTCATCCCTGCTGAGTCCAGATGTAGCCAGAATCCTCAACTTCTTATTCCAGGTAGTCACTGCTAGTCATTCAAGTTAGCATGCACAGTGAGTGCTATGCTCCCTGTCTGCTTTTGAAATCAGTCAGAACTTCCAAAGCATAGCAAGAAATCTAAATACATGCCAAGAGAGGCATGAGCCAAGAACCATTCACCCTTCCTGAAAGAGCTCCAAATTTGCTCAGGTAAGCTATTCTCTCCTTAAACAACCAAGCACCTCAAGGGAGGTAGACCCAGTTCTCTTCCCTGGGAGCAAATCCTGTGATCTAAGCCAATCACAGTGCCCTGTTTCCAATGCCAGTGATTAGTTTGGCTGTGACACAATATCTGGGAAAGGTGTGAAAGACTTTCTTTTCCCTCAGAGGGAGGGACAAAGGGCCTCACTTCTACTGGACACTCATATTTGAGTACCACTCATGGACCATCTTGCTACCAAGGAAAAAAGTAAGACTGAAAAATAAGGCATTATGTAAAGATTGTCTGAGTAAAATGATAGAAAAAAAAACCTGCATTTCCACTCACTTCAGGACTTCTAATTATAGGAGATAAGAAATCCTCCCTACTGTTTAAACATGCTGAGTTTGGGCTTTTGTTTCTTGCTGCTGAAAAAAATCCCAATTAATATGTCAGAAGTGCTCTGGGCAGGTGGGCAGAGAAAAATGCCAGAAAGGAGACCAACAGCCTTGAAAGGAAGAGAAAACTTGGTTTTAGCAGGGGTCTGCTCAGGGTCTGGGTTTGAGTTCCAGATCAAGCAAAGCAGGATAACTTGCCCTTAAAAAACACAATTAAGGAACAGAGACAGAAATGCTCCTGAAGATGGAAAATAGGTCCCAGTTTCAGAACTGAGGATAAAGTAAGTGAAGGGAAGAGACAGGGACCAGCCTCCCAGCCAAACCACTCTTCTCATTTAATATTTCCTATACACTTAGCAGGGCAGTTGGTTCCCCTCGTGATGCAACAGAGAGAGAGTAGATGGCTTCCCTCAGATCACCACACAGTAAGTAACAGCTGGGATTTGATCCTAGGCTCAATCCTGAATTTTGAGCTCTTTCTACTGTAACATGCGGCCCTCCCAAAAAACAAGGTACAAGTCAGGAATCGACACTGAAGTATACTTGATTCTAAGTACTAAGCTAGAGCTTCTTTACTATCCTAAATTGACTTGCATTATGGGTCTGGCTTAGGATGGAGGCTGCTAGTGAGGGTACATTAATGGTGAATGAAAAACCCAGACCTCTTTGTGGCTTCTACCATCAGTAGCAGGAAACGTTGATCCCCTCAGACTATTGCTTATGATGATACTGAAGAAGTAGCCTGGCTGACCCCTACCTGCAGTTCACATGCCAGTTGTCTATGTGGAATAACCACCAACATAGACATAGGCCATGAATTTGAATTTGCTGAGCAGATAAACAATGTTTAACAGAGTTGTAGAAGTTAACACAGATCTGGAGTTACATGATGTATTGGTTTCCTATTGCTGCTATAACAAGTTACCACAAGCTCGGTGCCTTAAAAGAATACAAAGTTGTCTGTGTTTTTCTTACAGTTCAGGAGATCAGGAATCCAAAATGCATTTTACAAGGTATTGGCAATGTTCTAACCTTTCCAAAGTCTAGAGGAGACTCCATTTCCTTGTAGTTTTCAGTTTCTGGAGCTGCAGTCTTTCCTTGCAGATTCCCTCATTTCATCTTAAAAGCTGGTGGCTTAGCAGTTTCAGATCTCCTCCTCCTTCGTCATCACATTATCCTCTCTCTCCCTCTGTCGTCAACTCTTTCATATATAGACTCCAGTAACTACATCTAACTATATCTAGGACCCATTCATTTAATTCAAGTTAATCTCCCTGACACAAGATCCTTAACCACATCTGCAAGGTCCCTTTTACCACATAATTTAACACTCTCCAGTTCCAGAGATTGATACTTGGGTATCAGATGTCCTCAAAACAGAATTGATTCTACCACTTGCTGGTAATATTACCTTGGACAGCCTACTGAATCCCTAAGTCTCTATTTCTTTATCTGTAAAATGGGATAATGATTATACCTACATCATAGGGTTATCATGAAATTGAGATTGTATAAGTGCAGTGTTTGGCATTTGGGTATCATTCATGGGGAAAAAAACTCCAGGTTTGTAGTCAGTACATTCTGAGTTCTAAGTCCAGTTCTCTCACACATGTGAGAATTTGGAAGGTCAAGGGCCCTAGCTGAGACATTCTGCATGTGTAGAATATGGCTATCAGACCAAGACCACCTTGCTCTCTAGAGGCACTTTTGAAAAAAAAAATGATACTACCATGTACAAGCAGTCTAATGCAGAATTGTAATCACTAAATAATGAGGATAAAGATGGAATGAAAACAGTAGGGACAACAGAATCTATATATTGGGTATTTACTCCATAGCTGGCACAGTTCTAAGTTCTCTACAAGGATTTCCTCATTAAGTCTTCCTAATGGACCTGAGAAATAAGAATGATTGTCATTCCATTTTGCAGATGAAGGAGCATACTTATAGACAGTAAAGTAACTTTCCCAAGGTCCCATGGTTGGAGAGTTTCTCTTAGTTTTCTAGGTCTGCTATAACAAATAACCATATACCTAAGGACTTATAGCCTCAGAACGTTATTCTCTCACAGTTCTGGAGCCAGAATTGTAAACTCAGGATTTTCCCAGACTCTTCTAGTTTCTGGTGTTGCTGGTAGTCCTAGGTATTCCTTGCATTTTAGAGGCATCACTCCAGTCTCTGCCTCCATCACTCATGGAGAGACTTCCCAGAGGGTGAAGCAAGGCTTCCCCCTACTCTACCTCCAAGCAGCCCTGCACAAAGGACAGCTAATGCACCAGGATGGTCATGGATGGCCCCAGTACAAAACAACCCTGGAAATAGTCACCCCCACCCACCCCCGGCCCACAGCATAGGCTCTGTGAATCCATGTTTCACTCAAAACTGATTTTACCTCAAACTAGGGCTGAGCCCCATTATCATTACTTAATGTCAGTGTAACGGCAGTGTGATACCCGTGCTTTTTCACTATATATCATCCCTACAGACTTGGATGCTAGCAGGACACAGCAGAAATACAGCATCCCAACTTACCAATGTGTTCACGGCCATCAATATTGATGGTACATCATCAATCAAATCCGGCAGGCTTTTATGTGCTCTCATTTTTAACTGAGCCTTACCATGCATTACAATGGAATATTTAAAACCATGTACACATTTTATCAAAACTTCATGACCACTAAATGCTCTCTGGTTTGCAGCTCCAAATATTTTTCATTACGTCTAGATAGGTGGCATGCAAAAGTAAAGAAACCACACAGGAATAGAGTGTGATTAAGGATAGGATGGGAGAAAGGCACCATGGGAATCTACTGCCTGATCCAGTTCTTCCACTCCAGGCCCAGTCACCATGCACAACCCCTACTTCTTCTTCAGCCCACACTAGTCTTGGAGTCAAAATGCTTCATGTGTGTTTAGCACTGTCTGTGGGAGACACAATCCTGGTAGGTCATTGGCAGTCCCCTTGTCCTTGTCCTGAATCAGCTGCACACTCATTCTGTCACTTTGAACAGGTCACTGACTTTTGACTTTTCTTTCCCTCTGTGGCTCATTCTTGCGCAATCCTACAGGCTTCTGGCCTTGACACTTTGCCACAGAGACCACTCTGACATTAGTTTTCTCTCCAGAAACACTGGCACCTCTCATACATACAGCCAGTGACTCACCCATCTCCGTGTCTCCTTCACCTGGTACTTGTTCCATAAATATGAGATGAACAAATTAATGAAGGAAAAAATGAAGAACTCAAACTACAATCAGATAAGGTGGGATATTTGTTGTGTTGTTATGTTGTTATTGCCCCTCTCTCGACCCTAGAACACAATACAACAGAGCCTCCCTACGCTTCCTTCTAAGTATAGACTCAGTCTTAGGACCCTTCTTCACAGCTCACTCCAGAAAGCAGTTCCCAACCCATTAGCCTGGCAAGAAAATGTATTGGCCAACCCTGACATGAAAACAGTTCTTAGAAGATTAGCAAACCTACTCCCTCTTCTCTATGGGCACAGTTCTACCTTTTTCATGTTCCCTGAGGGAACTGTGCATGTGCCAGAGTTCCAGACAGTGAAATTCCTATTTGGCCTGAAGTCTGCACTGTCTAACAGGGTACTTGCAAATTCCTTCTTGTGGATTGATGCCAACTCCATAACCTTAAAAACCTCATCTGGAAGATCGTGGAACCACAGTTATAAGAAGCATGGAGCTCCCAAAGGACTTCTTGAAAGACAAAAATCTGTCAGGGAGACTCATTGAAAAAGCAGAAATATGCATTAACAGAATATTTGGTAGTCTACAAACTGAGACTGAAGCCAACTTTACTTTCATTGGTAGATCTAGGTTTTCGCTCAAAGTCTCTCTTCTAGTCCCAAATTTCTATAATTAAAAAATGATACATTTATTATCTAAGTATTCAAAAGGCATTTTCTAGTAGCTTCATGAGGCATGTGCAATTGTGGGCATTTTTATACCATGTGAGAGGGCAACATGTACTTGATAAGTAAACTTTTAGCTCTGAGGGACACATAAAAAAATTGCCTGATAGAATGTCTACCTGCAAATCATTGATACCTGTTTGGGAAAATAAGACATAACCATGTAAAATTATCTACTCTCCCAAAGCACCATCTGAAGAAATGCAACAAGAAATGTGATAAGGTTCACAGGAAGGAATACAACTGCTTTGCCACTGTATGCTTGGGGCAAGTTCCTCAGCCCTTCCTTCATACAATAGCAAGCACAGAACTCTTGCCTCTATCTCAAGAGACTAAGGCTACTTTGTACATGTGCTGTGATGTTCTTAGAACAGGAACTGGCACAAAGCATTTGTTTAATGTTAGCTACTACTTTTGAGAGAACTTGCTTGCTATGAGCTGGAGTGATAGGAGATGGGCATGGTGATGGCTAAGAAATGATGGGGAGAAGAAAGTAGGAGAAAGAATGCACATATTATGTTCAGGAAATCAGTCTGGTTAGGTTGTGGAAACTTTTAAACAAGGAATAATTCTTACCAGAACTAGAGCCTGGATTTTAATTGTAGAATGAGAAATGTGTCTTTAACGTAAAAGACCTATACAAAAAAACTATAAAACATTCTTAAAAGAAATAGAAGATGATGTAAAAAAATGGAAAGACATTTCCTGTACATGGATCGGAGAAATCAACATGATCAAAATGGGTATACTACCAAAGGCTATCTACAGATTCAATGCAATACCAATAAAGATCCCAAGGACGTATTTTAAAGACATAGAACAAAAATTAATGAAATCCATATGGAACAACAAAAGACCCCGAATAGCCAAAACCCTTTTGACAAACAGAAGAGAGAATGGAGGTATTACTATTCCAGACTTCAAACTGTACTACAAAGCCATAATACTTAAAACAGTATGGTACTGGTACAAAAACAGACAAACAGACCAATGGATCAGAATTGAATATCCAGAAATAAAACCACACATATACAGTCAATTAATCTTTGACAAAGGGGTAAAAAAAAAAACCCTGGAACAAGGAGAGCCTCTTCTGTAAATGGTGCTGGGAACACTGGATCAAAACTTGTAAAAAAAAAAAATGGACCAGGATAACACCCTCACACCCTGTACAAAAATTAACTCAAAATGGATAAAGGACCTAGAAGTGAGACCAGCAACTATAAAATACATAGAAGAAAACCTGGGCAAAACCTTTCATGAATTTCACCTCAGAAATCCATTTAGGGAAACAACTATGGCCGGCAAAAAAATGAAGGAAAGCATAAACAGCTGGGACTATATAAAACTAAAAAGTTTCTGTTCAGCAAAAGAGACAATAAACAAAACAAAAAGAAACCCAATCAACTGGGAGAAAATTTTTGCCCTGCAGACAAGTGACAAGGGTCTGATAACAAAGATCCACAAAGAGCTCCTACAGCTCAACAAAAACAAAGCAAAAA
>PVHY01011029.1:29661-49641 GCA_004024945.1 Uropsilus gracilis | reverse complement strand
AAAAAAAAAAAAAAAAAAAGAGACTTAGGGAGCCAAACATCAACCAACGACTTACAGCTTATAGCGAGAGAGAGGAATTGGTGTAAACAAAGTGGGGGAAAAAAAGAGAGGAGGGGGAGGGTGAGATAGGGAGGGCCATAAAGGGAATAATAACTATACAAATATAACCAATGTTGTATGAAAATTAAAAAAATAAAATAAAATAAATATATTTACTGAAACTTTCAACATGTATAGCACTGAGCTAAGCATCATAGGTAATAGATAATTATCTACATGTGTAAAATCGGATCACTGTTCTTTTTTTTTGTTTGTTTTAGTTTTTTTTTTTTTTTTTTGAGACTAGGTCTCTCTATTTTTGCCCGTGGAACCACAGGCTCTCGTTGCCCAGGGCACCACAGATTCAAGCAATCCTCAGCCTCAGCTTCCCAGGTACTTGGGATTACAGGCAAGCACCAGCACACCCAGCTATTGTTTTGGAACTAGGTCTCCCTACGGGCCCCAGGTGGGACTTGAACCACTAGCCCTCGCCCCTGCTGGTTCATAGGCTGATGCTTACCAGCACGAGCCACCGTGCCGGCTCGGATCCCTGTTCTTTATAATACTATAATCTGGTTGGGGAGTCCTAAGCAACATATAAGGTCATGATTTTCTAATCTATTTCTATGGCATTGACCTCTCATTTATCTTAGGTTAAATTGGTTTTATAGACTTGTACTTGGATATTTATCCCCTCAACTCTGAAGATTCAAATCAAATTTAGTATGACCTTGACAAACCTGAACCCTTTAACTATGTTACTTTTTATTTTTAAAGTCATCAGATTTCCTCAATTGACACTCAAAAAATCAAATCCTTAAGATTTTTTTACTTTTTAAATTTTCTTTATTCTATCATATACTAAATGTATATATTTTTTTCTTGAAATCTTTTTTTTTTTTTTTTTGAAACTGGGTCTTGCTATTTTTGCCCATGGAACCACAGGCTCACGTTGCCCGGGGTACCACCGACTCAAGCAATCCCCAGCCTCAGCTTTCCAGGTAGCTGGGATTACAGGCGCATGCCACCACGCCCAGCTATTTTTTGGAACTAGGTCTCACTACGGGCCCCAGGTGGGACTCGAACCGCGATCCCTAGCCCCTGCTGCTTCATAGGCTAAAGCTTACAAGCACGAGCCACAGTGCCCGGCTTGAAATCTTTTTTATCTTTCTACTTTACTACCATCCTAACATAAATCCTTTTATCTTTAAAAATTTTGTTAATTAATTAAAAAAAATTTTTTTTCTTTCATCATATAGTCCCTGTAGTCCTTTTAAATGGTACCTGCTGACTTTCTCACCTGCTGCTACTCATCTCTCCATACTCCAATATTTCATGTCAGATTTCATTGCAGTGCCATTTTCCTGCAGTGTAAAAAGCATTTTCATTCTTTCTTCTCCTTCATACTTTCCTCCGAATCACTCAAAATGGTGACTCAGATATTTGGATTTCCTCTGAATCACTCAAAATGGTGACTTATCAATTTTCTGAATATATTATACAAAATAGTACTACTCCAGTTAGGCAGTTGTGACCTATCCCTTGGATTATCCTACTTATTTTCTCTGTTCTTCTTGCCTCCAACTTTTCTCTGCCTTGTTCAATCCCCAACATTCTCACCAATTATCTGTCTAAATAGAGACAATTATATCACTTTTTACTTAAAACTTTCCACTGGCTCTCTACTAGTTATAGAGTAACTCCCTAGCTAGATGGATAAGCATTTCACACCTAAACTCAATCAACATTTCTAGATCATCTCTTGTATTTCCAGCAACACTTATGATAATCCTGCCTTCTTAGGGGTCTTTGTTTTCTATAACAGTGTAGGTGTGAACATACCTAAACCTAACCTATGTTTCCTTATTAAAAACTTAAACTCATCCTTGAAGTTGTATTTTTCCAAAGTCTAATTGTGTACTTTGTCTACTTTACTAATAATTGTAACATTCCTATTTTACAGTATTACATGTGCATTATAATGCAGATGCCATTCTGCAGTATTACAATATAAGTGCAAGCCTTTCTTGGTCACTCATTTGTAGTCCATGCTAATCAATGTCCAGCACACCGTAGATACCTATCACATTACCATTTTATCTCCCCTATCTTTCTAGATTGCAATTCTGTTAATGTATCAATTTGACATCCATGTTAAAAGGTGTTAAGATCTCATTCATCTTAAGGCAAAAGATGTATCTTAGTTTTATATCTCCATCTAGTTAATGTTCTATAACTTTTCCATTTATTTTTATATCTCCATCTAGTTAATGTTCTATAACTTTTCCATTTACAGTCAAGTTTACTAGTTATCTTTACTTTGTTCTTAATTCTTTTCAATTCATTGCAATCTCTTTTCTGCCCCCACCCTTCCACTGAATTTGCTCTAAAAGTTGTCAATATGACTTTTTGGTTGTGAAACATAATGCACATGTTGTTGGGTATTCTCTGCCCTTCCAGGTTCACTTTCCACACTTCTCTCCACTTGTCTTTCTGCTCAACAGAAATAAAACTAACCCTTGCCTTTAGATTCCTGACTGACTTGGTCAATGGAAGGTACTAGCAAGAAATGGGATGATGATAGGAGAAAGAGATTTTGTTTATTATTCCTCTGGCTTCCTCTCTGTAGGGCTTATCTAGCAGTGGCACTGTGCCTCTAAAGAGGTTTCTGATTATCTAGTATCCCTCTTTTACCACTGCAATGCTATGCAGTATGGATGTGTGGTGGTAATGCTGACTGTCTTGTCAATCTGGGGATACTTCACCATCTCTTTATCAATTTCTTTTCAGTTATCCTTTTTAAATTTGTCATTTAAATTTGTAGGGTTTTCCAGTATCCTAACACAACTTTTTATGTTACTGATTCCTGAGAAGTCATTTGATCTCTCAATGTTTTTGCCCTAGAAACTTGGTCCTTTATTCATTTCATATATTACACTTGCCTAGTCCTATATTAACCATTCTAGCTGTTCCTATTTTCAGGGTTCTTTTTTTGGGCCCGTTTCCTTGACTGTTTCTTTTCTACAGCTTTCTACCTTATCTGGATGTCATAGAGCATATTCTCCTTGGCTGATAGTATCCATCATGCTAACTTTAAACATCTTAGGCCTAACTCTTTTCTTGAGCTCTAGAATCACATAATTTCAAGTACATAGATGAAATAGCTCCTATTTTATCCTCTCTAATCCATTATCTATCCTTGCTTATGATAGATTGAAATGATATATTTAAATAGAAATGTTGATCTCATCACACATCTACTTAAAATTCTTTACTAATATCCCTTAAATTTTCAGGATACAGTTTATATTCTTTTGGATACATATACATTTGCCTTTCCAATCACTTAGCTAGCCAAGCTATTGCTATTTTGCATTCTCTGATTTAGCTATACTTTTTTTTCCTAGAATATACCATATCACTTCTTTGATTATACTTGGCCTTTACATATGCTCATCCCCTATTTAGAAAGCATCTACCTAACTTGTTCTGTGGTCAACTCCTGTTTTTTTCAAAACTTTACTGAAGAGTCTTTCTTCACTCTATTAGTCCACTTCACTCTATTAGTCCATTCTTGAACTGTAATGAAAACTGAAGGGATAAAACCAATTGTTCTTAGCTTTTAGTTAATAGCTGTTAAATAATAATTCTAAGAGCAGTATTAGTTACAGGAATTCTAAATATGAAACTTAGTAAATAACATTATGCACAGGTGAAAAGTTAATATAATTTATTACCTGAATTGTGGTTTTATTTATTTATTTGTTCATTCATTCATTCAGTCATTCTCTCCCCCCTTGTGGTAATATTTCAATAAATAAATATTAAATATTATTATCACCACTCTTTTGGTGGTATCTACTTTTTTTTTTGATTATTACTTTCTTTTTTAGGTTATAATCTTGGGATGGTATTTTATAATATTGTATTTTTCCATATCCCTTTTAAAATGACTGGTGTAGTGCTATGCATGTAGCAGCTTCAATAAACATTTAGAATAAATACATGGAAAATACAAGATGTCAGAGGTTATTCTATGACTGACTAGTGCATCCTATTGCTTCCAGATGACTCATTTAGGCTAGTCTAGAACAGGAGATACTGTAGACTTTTCAGGACATCCAAGAAATATTTCCACTGAGGAAAAACCCATTTCTAACATAGTTATTCCTTTTACCTGAATTTATAAAACTATAATCAACACAATTTTTCATCTATGTAAAGATGACTAACCAATTGCAATATTATCAAATGGTGTTATGACAGTTTGCAAGAAAATTATTCAACAAGATAGCATTGTAATGCCAAGCCAACAAATTAAATTGTGCCTTATACTTCATGCAATTTATATTTCACTCAATTTAATCTGTGAAAATAAAACAGCAAATTCTAAAACTTAGGTGCATGGTAATTGATGAAAAGGTATAGAAAATCAGCAACTACAAAGCTTATAAATATTACATACTAATAATTATACATAACAGTGATAAATTACTTACCTCCAATTTATTGTTGGTCTGTGGGAAGGGGGAAGGTTTATTTCTGATTTTAAGGTGGATTCCTGAATTTGTTTGAGGGCTTCTTCTAATGGAGGAACTGGTTTTTGAAAAACTAGGGAGATAATAAAGAGAGGTCAAATAACACAGAATCATTTCCTATTCAATGGTCTCTTTATATATATATATATACATATATATACATACATATACATATATATACATATATACATATATACATATACATATACATATATATACATACATATACATATATACATATATATATACACAATTTAACAGGTCAATGATAAAATTCCACTTTAAAACTTTTATAAGAAATTAGTTTAGAATGTAGCAAACATTTTAACTTTAGATATCTAATTCCCCAAAGAGAAACTTCTACCTAAAAAAGTCTCATCACCAATTTAAAAAATATTTATCTCAAGAAAGAAACTTTGAGAATTAACCAGGTGCTTTATTCTGGCATCTGTATTTGATTTCATAATTCCCTAAATTTCTGATAAAATTTACAAATATCCTGATGAATAAAGGGAAAGATACAAAAATACCAGATTATGTTTATTGAGCACTTATTGTTAAGGCATTACTTTTAAGCATTTTATAAGTATTAACTAATTTATTCCTGACTACAACTTTGGGGCAGATGCTATTTGAACCTCTATTTTGCAGTTGAGGAAACTGAGGCACAGAAAGGATAGGGAACTTTTTAAAAGTCATACATTATATTGACACTCATTCACACATTACTCTGTACAACCTCAGTTCTACCCCACCTCCCATATATGTGTTCACTTTCTCAAAGTCTTCCACTGTACCTTTGGTACACAACATATTCTGCTTTGATATGTCTTGAAATATACTCTTCTCCCTATTTGAATTCAAAATGGCTATCTTCTAAGAATATAAGAATATCACTTCCCCTGTGGTCATGCTGAGTGGGGACAATATTTTCCTCCCATCACATACTACAAATAACTTAAGGTATGGAGATATAATAGGTGATTTCTAGCATTCCAGTGACACTATCAAGCTGTCTTTTCTCCTTTCTCAGAAAAAAACATGTTATCATACTTTTGGATTATTGAAAAATTTGCAATTTATTTTAAATGTTTAACCAAAACCAGCATATTATTTTGTATGGATTATTTCAAACTTGAACAGTAGAGACAGTTCATTTTCCAAATCACACAGGGATGGCATAATGTATCTGTGAACAATGCAGTTATGGGCTAATATATTGAATATGCTAAATATCAAGGACCAATCCTTGAGGTAAACACTATCAACTCACATTCACTACAGAGAGACTACTTTTCTAACTAGCATTCTCAGTGTACAAAATGGGCCTTTGTTAATGAAAAAATGGCTTTCTTTGTTGAAATTAAAGGAATTCAAGACAAATGAATTTCCATGCACACATTTTAATCACTCTACATTACCAAGAATAGAGAATAAGAATCTTATGGTTGGCATTAGAGGATTGATCTCCAACCACTTTGTGTTCAGGAATGAATGTAAGAATATTTCTGATTGTCCAATGGCAGAAGGCATAGAATTCTATGTGTGGTCATGCATGTCTGAGTTGACCTTTCATGTAAGGCATAGTCAGAGCAGCTAAAAGGACTGAGCTATGACTTTACTGTTTACTATACAAACTATGTGAATTGTTTTGTGTCTGCTTTGCTAATGAATGCCCAGTTGTTCTAAATTATAGTCTGAAACTTGCCCATATTAACTCTCACCACTAGTTATCTAAGAGAATCTATGTCAAAACCAACTATGTCAACTCAAACTATCCAAACAGCTTCACAATTGTTCTCATGATCTAGCAATCTTCCAGTCATCACCTCTTATTCAGTAGTAATAATGTAAGCCTACACTTTGTGAGCACTTACTATGTATTATGGGTTTTATATTTCATTTAATCCATTAGCTCCAGTTCTTTCAGCTCTTTTACTCTATCTGAAACCCCCAATCAGCTATTTTATTCTCATAAACTTCGGAATAAACTAAAAAGAATTAAATAATGGGTTGTCAGTACCTTTGTCACTCATAGCACTAAATTTTGCTAAAATATTAATTCAATATTTTGTACAGGTAATATAGCCATATGGTTCAGGAATAAGAAATATGATACATATTTGGAAGTTTTGTTCTCACTGGTTTCTTTTATATCCTTTCAATGTCTCTTTATGCAAATACAAGCAATAAAAATATTCTGATGTTCCTCCTTTTCATACAGATGGCAGAATATTATGTATACTGATTTGGATTTTGTTTGTGTACTCAACAATCTATCTTAGAGGTCAGGGATTGAGCTAGGTTATGAGAATATAGAAATTCTTACTCAGGTTCATAAGAATATAAGACTTATGTACTTTGGATATCCTCATTAAGGAAAAAGTAATGTAAAGTTATTAACATAAAATTAGGTGGAAGGGCCATGACCAAGAAGTCTCCTAAAACTTATCTCATTAGTTTCAAGGTAAATCTATTTCTGTTGAATCTTTCTGTATTACTTCACATAGTTTCTACATTAAAAAAAATAGTTCTATAATATTTCATTGTGTAGCTATGTATGCCATTTGTTTTTACTAAAACTCCTGATTTTTGTACTTAGGTCCTTGAGTACTCAGACCCTTGATGTCTCTTTGGGACAAATACAGTGGGGATTGCTCTGAGGCACTCAACACAAATGACCACATCTTCTTTCCTGAAGCTATCATCTGACACACATTTTTTGCTTGGTTTGTTCCCCTCACCTTACAATTACTTTTCAAAAAACCCATTTTTAGTGTTTCTTGCTCTATAGTAAATGCTAATGTGCATTAGAGTTCTATTTAAGACAACCAAATCTTCCATCTGTGATCCGTAACCTGTTATCTGGCTATTTTTCACATGGCTTCATTTATCTAATGTACATCCATTCATTAGTGGCTCTTAAATACACATTTCTGTTCCATATCTTTTAAGTTTCAGACCCATTATTTCTAGTTGTTGATTTGATGAGTCATGGAACATTTAAACTTTTATAAATGATCTTTATTTAAAACTTGCTTGTAATCTCACTCTCCTCCATTATTTATAACATTAATATTATTATCATCTAGGAAAATAATTCATTTATTAAAAATACTTTGGGAACTAAAAATATGAGAGACTCTCTGTTGATTTCAAGGGCACTGATCACTCCCAGCCTTTCTTTTGCCACTCTTGATTAATTAGTAACTAAATCCTATTGATTTTATTACCTCTTATCTCCATATTTTATGCAATGCTTTAATTTAGCACCCTACAGCCCCAACCACAATAACTGAAATTATCTTCTACTAGTCAGTTTAGTGCATCTCTTCTTCATTCCTTCTTCCACATAGTACAACATGTTTGCTAGATACATAAAGATTCTGCCTGTAGCTGTGGGATCTTGTTGTTAACTCTGTCTTACTATTTAAGGTATAATAATATGTAAGTTGTAAAAGTATGCAACCACGGTCACATTTAAATTCTTTTTTTTTAAATTTATATATAAATTTCACAACATTGTAATCCCCAGGGTTTACCCCCCCTCCTCTCCATCTCCCCCTTTCCCTCCTGCTCAAAGTTGTGCTCTTCAGTTTGGTGCTTAGCTTGTTTCACATTTAAATTATTACTAAGCTCTATGTTTCAGATTGTTGGATTATATCATTCTGTAGACTTTCATTTTTTTCCCCAGGCATTTCAAATACAAATTTGAACTAAATTATGAATAAAATGCTAGAATGTTGTGATGTTAATTTAATAAAACTAAATGTTAAATTTTGGTTTTACTAAGTAAGCCTCTCAAAAATTCAATTTTAAGAGAACACATTGTAAACCATTATGAAGTAGAAGCAAGCTTGAGATCTTGCAAAATTTACTATTAGAGGCAACCAAGATGAACCTAAATTAACTATTATTTTTCTCTTGGCTAAGATCTTACTAGTGAATTTTATTTGAATTTTTATTTTGTTTCTTAATTTATAGTCAGATGGGACTGAAACTTTCATATTTGCTTTCTTTTGTTCTAGAAATTAAGGTACCTGTTCTCCTCCGCTGTGAAAGAGGAATATGAGCACGCTGGAATTTTTCAGTAACTTCTTCAAATTTCTGTTTCCTTTGTTGAAGTATCTGTTCTCTGATTTGGTGTTCTCTTTCTTCTTGCTCTTTCCGTTTTTCTTCAAAAGCTCTATATTTAAAATATAAAGTAGATAAGAGAATCAGGCAATATATTTAAAAAGCTTAGCACAGAAGTTTCAAAATAATGCATTTATTATGGAACAGTGTTTTCATATTTCAGAATCTTACTTAGAAACAATATATTTTAAATAAAAGGGCCTAGTTAAGAAATTAGATATCTTTGTAAGTTTATTTAATTTTTAATTTTAATTTATATATAAATTTCACAACATTGTAATCTCAAGGATTTGCCCCCCCACTTCCCTTGCCCCCTTTCCCTCCTGCTTAAAGTTGTGCACTTCTGTTTGGTGCTTAGCTTGTTTTGACTTTTCCTCAAGGCTTTTATTTTTTTCACTATATCCCATATATTAGTGAAACCATTTGGTTTCTGTCTTTTTTTTATGGCTTGTTTCTGCTAATATGATTTCTTCTAAATACATCCATGTTATGAAATCATCAAATTTGTCATATTTAATTGATGAGTAATATTCCATCGTGTATATATACCACATTTTTTTCATCCAGTCATCTGTTTTGGGGCATTTTGGTTGTTTCTATGACCTTGCAATTATAAATTGTGCTGCAGTAAACATACGAGCACAGGTGTCCATTTGTACCCACATTGAGGTCTCTTTTGGGTAGATTCCCAAAAGAGCAATTGCTGGGTCAAATGGTAGTTCCATTTTCATTAGCTTGAGGGTCCTCCACACCACTTTCCATAGTGGTTGAACTAGTTTACCTTCCCACCAGCAGTGTAGTAGTGTTCCTTTCTCTCCACATCCTCGCCAGCAATTCTTGTTGCCCGTTCTTTGGATGTGGGCCATTCTTACTGGTGTAAGGTGGTATCTCATTGTGGTTTTGATTTGCATTTCCCTTACTAGTGATGTTGAGCCACTTTTCATGTGCCTGTTGGCCATTTGTACTTCCTCTTTGGAGAAGTGTCTTTTTAGTTCTTCTCCCCATTTTTTGATTGGGCTTTTTGTTTTGCTTTTGTTTAGTTGTGTGAGTTCCTTGTGGATCTTCATTATTAAACCCTTGTCACTCATGTGGAGAGCAAAGATTTTTTCCCATTCGGTTGGGCATCTTTTAGTTTTTTCTGTTGTCTCTTTTGCTGTACAGAAGCTTTTTAGTTTGATGTAGTCCCATCTGTTTATGTTTTCCTTCATTTTTTTTTGCCATCTGTAGATGTTTCCAGAAAGGGATTTCTGAACTATAGTTCATGGAGAGTTTTGCCCAAGTTTTCCTCTATGTATGCTGTGGTTTCAGGTCTGACCTCTAAGTCTCTTATCCATTTTGAGTTGATTTTTGTACATGGATTAAGGCAGTTGTCTTGGTCCATTTTTTTGCATGTCTTAGTCCAATTTTCCCAGCACCATTTATTGAAGAGGCTATCTTTGTTCCAAGGTAACTTTTTCACACCTTTGTCAAAAATTAGTTGATTATATATGTGTGGTTTTATTTCAGGGCACTCAATTCTGTTCCATTGGTCTGACTGTTTTTGTACCAATACCATGGTGTTTTAATTATTATGACTTTGTAGTATAGTTTGAAGTTTGGAATTGTAATACCTCCATTCTCTTTTTTTCTGGTCAGGAGGCTTTTTGATATATGGGGTCTTTTGTTATTCCATACGAACTTCAGTAATTTTTGTTCTATCTCTTTAAAAAATGTCATTGGGATTTTTATTGGGATTGCATTGAATCTGTAGATTGCCTTTGACAGGATGGTCATTTTGATAATATTAATTCTTCCAATCCATGAACAGGGAATGTCTTTCCATTTCCTTGTGTCTTCTATCTCTTTTAGGAGCATTTTAAATTTTCTTTGTATAGTTCTTTAACATTTTTTGTTAGGTTTATTCCCAAGTATTTAATTTTTTTTGGTGCGATGGTGAATGGGATGGTTTTTCTGATTTCTTCTTCCTCTGTTTGACTTTTTGCATATAGGAAAGCCACTGACTTCTGTGTGTTGATTTTGTATCCAGCTACCTTACTGAACTGGTTTATTATTTCAAATAATCTTTCTGTGGATTTTTTTTGGTTTTCTATATAGAGAATCATGTCATCAGCATATAGTGATAACTTCAGTTCTTCTTTACCTATTTGTATCCCTTTTATGTCTTTCTCTTGCCTTATTGCCCTAGCTCGAACTTCCAGTACAATGTTAAAGAGTAGTGGGGAGAATGGGCATCCTTGCCTAGTTCCAGATCTCAACGGAATGATTTTAGTTTTTCCCCGTTTAGGATGATATTTGCCGTAGGTTTGTCATAGATGGCTTTTATTATGTTGAGGTAAGTTCCTTTAATCCCTAATTTTTCAAGGGCTTTTATCATGAATGGATGTTGGACTTTGTCAAATGCTTTCTCTGCATCTATTGATATGATCATGTGGTTTTTTTTTTTTCTCTTTGTTGATGTGGTGGATTATGTTAATTGATTTCCGGATGTTGAACCATCCTTGTGCCCCTGGGATAAATCCCACTTGGTCGTGGTGAATGATGCTTTTAATGTATTGTTAGATTCAGTTTGCCAGGATTTTGTTTAAAATTTTTGCAGCTGTGTTCATTAAGGAAATTGGTCTATAGTTTTCTTTCTTGGTGCTGTCCTTATTTGGTTTTGGTATTAGTGTGATGTTTGCTTCGTAGAATGTGTTTGGCAGTATTCCTTCTTTCTCAATTTTTTTGAAAAGCTTTAGTAGTGCAGGCATTATTTCATCTTTGAATGTCTGGTAGAATTCATTTGTAAAGCCATGAGGTCCTGGACCCTTGTTTTTAGGTTGAATTTTGATGACTGCTTCAATTTCACTGCTTGTGACTGGTTTATTTAGGTTCTCTATATCATCTTTGTTTAATTTTGGGGAGCTGTATCTTTCTAAGAATCTATCCATCGCATCCAGGTTGTTGTATTTATTTCCATATAGTTGTTCATAGTAATCTCTTATTATCCTTTGGATTTTTTTTTTGGTGTCTGTTGTAATTTTTCCTCTTTCAATTGTGATTCTGTTTACTATGATTTTCTCTCTTCTTTCCTTTGTGAGCTTTGCAAGGGGCTTATCGATTTTATTTTTTTCAAAGAACCAGCTTTTGGTTTTGTTAATCTTTAGGATAGTTTTTTTTGGCTTCTAGATTATTAATTTCTTCTTTTTAGTTATTTCTTGTCTTCTGCTGGATTTTGGGTTTTTCTGTTGCTCTTTTTCTAATTTTTCAAGTTGGTAGGTTAGGGTTTTTTTTGGTTATTTTCTTGCTTTTTGATATGGGCCTGTATTGCTATGAACCCTCCTCTTAGATATGCTTTTACTGCATTCCAGACATTTTGGAATGCAGTGTCTTCTTTGTCATTTGTTTCAAAGTATGCTTTAATTTCTTCCTTGATTTCTTCAGTTACCCATTCTTCCTTTAGATGCATGTTGTTTAGTCACCAAGTGTTAAGTGTTCTTCTTGTTTCCTTTTCATTGTTGATTTCTAGTTTGTTGCCCTTATGGTCTGAAAAAAAGTTGGTATTATTTTAATCTTTGTGTATTTATTCATGTTTGCCTTGTGACCTAGTATGTGGTCAATTTTAGAAAATGATCCATGTGCATTTGAGAAGAAGGTGTATTCTGTTCCTTGTGGGTGTAGCATCCTATAGATGTCTATTAGGTCCATTCTGTCTAGGTCTTCTTTTAAGGCTTTTGTGTGTTAGTGTAGTTTTTGGTTTTTTTGATCTGTCCTTTGTTGAGAGTGGGGTGTTGAAATCTCCTACTACATATGTGTTTTCATCTATATTTGTTTTCAGCTCTCTTAGTAGCTGTCTTATAAATCTTGGTGCTCCCCTATTTGGTGAGTATATGTTGATAATCGTTACGTCTTTTTGGTTTGTTGACCCTTGAACCATTAGGTAGTGACCATCTTTGTCCTTTCTTACTTTTTTTATTTTGAAATCTGCTCTGTCTGCTATAAGGATGGCTACTCCTGCCTTTTTTTGGGGGGGGGGGCGTTTGCTTGTAGAATTGTTTTGCATCCTTTTACCTTCAATTTATGCTTGTCTTTTGGGATCAGATGTGTTTTTTGGAGGCAGCAGAATGTTGGGTTCTGTCTTTTAATCCAGTCTGCAACTCTGTGTCTTTTGATTGATGAGTTTACCCCATTGACATTTAGAGTAATTATTGATGTTTGAGGGTCTAACAACGGGTTCCTGGTGGTCTTTTGGGGTTATGTTTTAGTTTGTTTTTTCTTTTCTTTTTATCGTTCATTCTTTTTATTCTTCTGCAGGTTTCAATCTTAGGGCTTCTTTCAGGAGTTCTTGGAGAGGTTGTGGTGGTAGCAAATTTCTGTAGACTTTGTTTGTCTGAGAAAGTTCTGGTTTTTCCTTCATAAAGGAAGGACAGCTTTGCTGGGTAGAGTATTCTTGGTTGGCACTTTTTGTTTTAGAGTGTTTTAAAGATGTGATGCCATTCTCTCCTTGCTTGGAGTGTCTCTTCTGAGAAATCTGAAGTCAGTTTGATGGATTTTCCTTTGTAGGTTATCTGTTTCCCCTCTCGTTATTCTCATAATTTTCTCTTTATCTTTAGCTTTGTAAGTTTTACTATGATGTGTCTTGCTGTGTTTCTTCTTTCATTAAAGTAGTTTGGTGTCCTTTTTACTTCTTGTATGTCTATTTTCATTTCTTTCTTCAGGTTTGGGAAATTTTCCTCCATTATTTCATTGAAGAGCCTTTCAGATCCTATGTCTTTGTCTTCACCTTCTGGTATTCCAATTACTATTATATTTGTTTGTAAGTTTATTTTTATTTTATTCAGTTTTTTTATTGATTGCATATACTCTTTGTAAGCTTTAAAATCATAACATTAATTAGGTGTTTACTTGAGTCTTTGCAACTAAAAAATAAATGGCTATATAATGAAGCTCTTGTAATTTCTCACAGACCTGCATACCTTTCCTCACCTTCCAAGCTCTGCTTTGGAAAAATAATTTTCTAAGAAGCTACACTAATTTCTTTCTGTATATGAATAGCTAATACAGTAAAAATTAGTCTACCATATTTATGGGGTAGTCAAGAAAATATATTTCTTTTTAGATTAAAAATTTTTAATTGTGTTAAATCTGAACTGTACTACACATTCAGATAATTTACATAAAAATCTTTACTTCTAACTTTTTGAAAATGTGCGATTGGTAATTCTGAACTCTTCTTCAAACATGGTTACCAATATCTGCTGGTTATCCTTCCCATTCCTTCTTTTTTCTTTCTTTCTTTCCTTTTTTTTTTTTTTTTTTTTTTTTTTTTTTTTTTTTTTTTTTTTTTTTTTTTTTTTTTTTTTTTTTTTGACAAGGTCTTGCTATGTTGCCCAAGGTAATCCCAATCCCGTGGACTTTAGCAACCTCCAGCCTCAGCCTCCCAGATAACTGGGATTATAGGCACCTGCCACAGTGCCCAGCTGGTTTTTTGAGACCAGGTCTATTTTGCCCGGGGTAGTCTCGAACCCGTGAACTCAAGCAATCCCTGGCATCTTGCCTCCCAGTGCAAGATTAGAGTGTGCACCACCACACCTGGACCATTCCCTGTTTTTCTTAACTTCCTATTTTATTTATTTCTATTGCTCCTAGTGATGTACATTCATGTTAGTTGTTAACTTATGAAGTATATATACATATTGATACTCTGATGCTATATATATATATGATACATATCAAATGTGTACAGATAGTCAAATGGGAATGAAACTTTCAGTACACATATGATACTCACTGAAAATGTACATACTGCTATATTGCAATGTTACTTCAATTAAAAAATGTATTTGAAAAAAATTTCAAAGAATTAATTTTGTCTGGAAAGTGTGTGTGTGTGTGATTCAATAATTACCTGGAAAATAGAAAAATGCAAAGGCAAGCCTACAACTTAGGTACAATAAAATTATCTCTGTACATAGAGGACAACCATTAGAATTCCATAAAACATTAACAGAACTAATAATTTCAAGAAGTAATAGAATTAAAAATTAACATGCAGAAATCAGCTGCATTTACATACATCAACAATGAATAATCTGGAAAGAAAATTAAGAAAACAATTCCATTTAGAATCAAAATGGAGAAAATTTACATTAAATGCAAATTCCTCTTATATCAAAAAGGAGAAAATACCAAGGAATAATTTAAACAAGGAAGTAATAGTATAAAACATTATTGAAAGAAATTTTGAAACAAATGTTTGATATTCCATGGTTTTAGACAGCAAGACTTAAATATCATGGAGAGTTTTGTCTATTTTTTCTTTAATATATTCTATATTTTAGGTCTAATATCTATGTCTTTAAATCCAGTGTTAGTTACATCAGGTATGAGATGGTGATCAAGTTTCAGGCTGTCTGGTTTTCCCAAAACCAATTTTATGAAGAGCCTGTCCTTTTTCTCTTTTTCTTTGTATTCTCTTGGTCCTTTGTCATGTTAATTGTCTGTAGAGGTGTGGGTTTATTACTGATCTCTCAATTCTATTGCATTGGTCTTTGTGTCCATTTTTGTCCCAGTATCATACCATTTTTATTTTTTGAAAAATTTATTTATATATAAATTTCACATCTTTGTAATCCCAGGGACTCAAATCCCCCTCCCCACGATTTACCCCCTTATCCCCCTGCCCCAAGTTATATGCTTCAGTTTGGTGGTTAGCTTGTTTTAACTTTTCCTCTTGGCTTTTGTTTATTTTTTTCCTATATCCCCTATATTAGTGAAACCATTTGGTTTTTGTCTTTTTCTTTTTGACTTGTTTCTGCTAATATGATTTCTTCTAAATACATCCATGTTACCATAAAATCATCAAATTTGTCATTTTCAATTGATGAGTAATATTCCATTGTGTATATATACCACATCTTTTTCATCCAGTCATCTGTTTTGGGGGCATTTAGGTTGCTTCCAAGTTCTTGCAATTATAAATATGCTGCAGTAAACATCAGAGCACAGGTGTCCCTTTGTACCCACATTGAGGTGTCTTTTGGGTAGATTCCCAAAAGAGCAATTGCTGGGTCAAATGGTAGTTCCATTTTCATTAATTTGAGGGTCCTCCACATAGCTTTCCATAGTGGTTGAACCAGTATACCACTTTTATTATTATAGCTTTGTAGTATAGTTTGAAGTCTGGAATAAATGATAAATAAATAAATATCAACGATACCATCACCCTTCCACTTTTTTTTTTGCCAAGGTTGTTTTGGTTACTCAGAGTCTTTTGTGGTTCTATATGAATTTCAGTATTTTTTAGCTTTATTTCATCAAAGAATGATATCAGAGATTTAATAGGTATTGCAATGAATCTATATATTGCTTTGGATGGGATGGTCATTTTTGCAGTATTAAGTTTTTCAATCCATGAGTAGGGAATAACTTTACATGTTTTTGTGTCATCTTCTACTTCTTTTAACAATGTTTTATAGTTTTCATTGTATAGGTCCTTCACCTACTAGGTATTTAATTCTCTTTACTGTAAATGTGAAAAGGATTATTTTATTAATTTTTCTCTTCTTGTTTGCATATTTATACAACTGATTTTTGCAGACTGATTTTGTACCTTACCCTTTTATTGAAATGTTATTATTCCATTAGATTTTTAGTGAAGTCATTATGGTTTCCCATTTACATTGTGTATTATATAATAGTTTTCACCTCTTGTTTTCCAAGTTGGACTCTTTTTATATCTTTTTCTTGGCTGATTACTTTAGTAAGGATTTCCTAAAGTATGTTGAATAGCAGTGTTGATAATGGACACCCTTATCTTGTACCAACTTCTCAGAGAAAAGTTTTCAGTCTTTCAGCACAAAGTATGACACTGGTTGTGGATCTGTCATTTGCCTTTACTATGTTGAGAACTGTTCTGAGTTCTTGAGAGTTTTTATCATAAATAGATGTCTAATTCTTTATTTAGAGTAAATACCTTTCAAAATGAAAGTAAAATAAAGTTATCCTTAGAGAAATAGAAGTTGATAGTGTTTAAAGCAGAAGTCCTGTATAAGATATATGAATGAAAGCTCTTCAGATTAAAGGGAAATTCTACTAGATGGAAACTTAGATCCAAAAAAGGAAAGGAGAACACTAGAAACAATAAGTATGTGGATAAATGGGAAAAGAGTATATTCCCTTCTACAGCTAAAAAGCTAACTGGGTTTAATGTAAATATTGCAACATTGTATTTTGAGGTTTATAGCTTTGTAGACCCAAGAGATAAGACAAGAATAGCAAAAAAAGGTGTAAACAAACTTAACATGTTGAAAGATCTTTATAAAGGGTCCAATACTAACTCTAATTAGTTATGGTTGAATATTGTAATCTCTAGAGGAGCCACTAAAAAGAAAATGCAATTGGCAAAAGATTTTTTTGTAGGTTCCCCCCACACACAAAAAAAAGGAATGAAAGGAGAAGATAACAATGGGGAAAAATAGAATGAACAGAAAATAGTTAAACAACAGACCTAGATCAAACTTTTTCAATAATTATTAAATGTAAATGAACTAAATGCTCCATTTAAAAGGTAATCTCATTTTGGGGTACAATTCTCTAAACATTCATATTTCTGCATGGTCCAGGTTCTCTGAAGGCATTCACAGCCAAGTTAAAAATGTCTATATAGAGAGACATTCCAGAACAATAAGCTTAGAGGGGTCTCCCTTTTTGGAGATTACATATTCTTGGGGTATTAAAGATAGAGGTCTTTCCTTTTGCTCTTCAAGCAAAAGTCTCTTCTCTTCTCTCCTCTCTCCTCTCTCTCCATTCCTAACCTATAGGGAACTGAAGATACCAGTTTGGTTCCTGCTTTTCCCACAGATAACAAAGTCTCTTTTTGGATGAGGGTAAGTCTTTCAGACTCCCCAAATATATATATAAAACAATATATATTATGTATAATATATATATTAAACTGTGATAAGCTAAATTATTAGGTAGAAGGTAAAAATCTTTAACCCTTCAAACTTACTCAGTTTTTGTGTTAGTATTTGGTAGATGGGATGTAAATTAAGATACCAAGGACCACTATGAATACAGGTAGGATGAAAACCAAAAGACATGAAAGCAGAGGATATTTGCTTATATTAATATTAAATAAACTAGGATTTAAGACCAGGAGATGAAAAATAGCATTTCATAATGAGAGGAGAGTCAATTTACCAGGAAGATATAAAAAGCACAAATGTGTATGCATTTATTAGCAGAACTTTAAGATAAATGACACAAATACAGAATTTGAAGGGAGAAAGTAACAAATCCAGTCACATATTGTAACATCCCTGTCTTTTAATCATTGACAGAAATACCAAATAAAAATAATAATGGTAAAAAATATAGATTTGAACAATACTATCAACTATCTTGACCTTGTTGATACTTAAAGAACATCAGTTATTAATATCACAATGTTGTAATACATATTTTTTTCAAGTACACCATAATAAATTTCACTTTGGGTCATAAAGTAAATGTAGTGAATTTCATAATTCAAATATTACACAGTGCATTGTCTTAGCCAAGCAAATTTCATTTAGAATTCTAGTATTTTGAAAAATTCTAATTAATTGAAAATTAAGAACAGCATAATTCTATTTCCTTAAAATTAAGTACCATTGGTACTTCACAGATCCTTGTTTGTATTTTAGAAGTATAGTCCCCCCTCAGGTGTTGTCACCAAAGTATACCCACACCAAAGCACCCAAAGTCCTCCACCAGCACCCACAGTCCCTTACCTACTGTGTATACAGTAGTCTACTGTGTATACTCCCAGTCTCTTCTGGTCCCTCCTCTCCCCCATGGGATGCCTCATTTGTATAGTTAACTTTCAAGGAAATAATACAATTGTAAATAAGACACTGGTCAAAGTAGAAGTCAAAAGGGAAGAAAACATATAAAGCTTTTAGGATTCCTGTGCAGGAAGGAAGAAGAAATGAGATGCAAGAGATTGAGTACCATCAGAGAGAAACCAACTCACTGACCCAGGACTTGAAGAGCACTGACAAACACTAGGTCAGTGAGCTGGTTTCTCTCTGATCATACTCAATTTCTTCTGTATCATTTCTTCTTCCTTCTTGCACAGGACTCCTAACATAAAGCTATATGAAAATGAACATATTGCATATCAAATTTGTTAGATGTAATTATAAGAATGTTCAGGGAGAAATTTATGCTTTATTGCATTTATCAGAAAAGCATAAAGGTTTAAAAATCAATGATTTCAATATCCAACTTAAGACACTAGAAGATGAGCATTTTTATTCTAAATTATGAAGGAGCTAATAAAAATAAGAAACCAATGACATAGTAAATAAAAATACATCACACAGACTAAAGTTGTCTATGAAAATGTCAGTAAACAAGAGTTATGAGGGAAGGAAAAAGAACAAAAAAAGATGATGAATGTCAGGAGTGAATTTCTCTATTAGTCTTTTATGTTTTTATGAATTCTCATTTAAACATTTTGTCCATTTTTAAATTAGGTTGTTTGTCTTGTTGAGTTGTAAAATTCCATATATATATTCTTGATATGGCACCATAGTATCTATCTTATTAAATTATAATTATCTATTTACCTTTCTATATTGCTTACCAGGGACAGCATCTATGTCAGCAAATAGCAAAGTGCCTGGTACACAGCTTACACTCTAAAAATACTGAATTAAAGAATTAACTGCATTTTTTTTTTAAATTTTACAAATGGGTCTGCTTTATTTTTTCAAAATTGAAATTGCTCTCTTAATTGTCTTAGCATTTAGCAAATTACTTTTATCATTACTTGCCATTTGGCATTTGAGGTGGAAATTTGGCATAATGTGGTAAATTTATTCCTAGGCCACATTATCTTAATTGCTTTCCATCAAAAAATAGCATTTGGTTTATAATGTTTATTTTTCCCCCTTTTTCTTTATTTATATATAAATTTCACAACTTTGTAATCTCAAGGGTTTGCCCCACCCTCCCTCCCCTCCCTTCCCCCCCCTTTCCCTCCTGTTCATAGTTGTGTGCTTCATTTTGGTGCTTCGCTTGTTTTGACTTTCCTCAAGGCTTTTATTTATTTTTTTTCACTATATCCCATACATTAGTGAAACCATTTGGTTTCTGCCTTTTTCTTTATGGCTTGTTTCAGCTAATATGATTTCTTCTAAATGCATCCATGTTGTTATGAAGTTGTCAAATTTGTCATTTTTAATTGATGAGTAATATTCCATCATGTATATATACCACATTTTTTTCATCCAGTCCTCTGTTT
>PVHY01011029.1:0-29561 GCA_004024945.1 Uropsilus gracilis | reverse complement strand
ACAATTATGAATTAACTGCATTTTAACTATCTTCCCCAATGGACTAAGTTTACTGATTGCAGGAGCGGAAAATGTAATTTCTGAAATTCCTGGGCCTAATTCAAATCCTTGGTTGACAAATAGTCACCGAGTGAATACTTGACCAGATGCCAGTTTCAAATAGATCAGAGTATTTTTAAAAGCAGCTATTATTTTACTTAATAGTCAATCTTCTTGGAATATAAAAATAAGTAAAATAGATATAGTCTGTGCATTTATTTACAATCAAGTAGTTAATCAAATCAAGTTAACAAAGAATTATTAATTGCCTTAAGTGGCATGAAATAAAGCAATTCTAGTCTGCGGTAATGAAATGAGGACACTCACTTTAAATAAGGTAAACAGGTGCTATTTCTCTCTGGAGACATGATATTTAAGAAAAAGAAAGCCAGTAATGAAAATAATGAGGCAAGGGTAGGAGTGCTCTAGGTAAAACGAATATACAAGATAGATTAAGTAAAAGAAAAAAAAAATTAGCAGGTCTGAGAAACTGAGAAAATACTACCAGCTCAGCAAAGTTAAGCAATGATAAATGATTTCCAAAAGGAAATTTTCCTTGATATGATCAGAAAGTCATTCAACAGCACATAACCATTACTATTATTTAATATTGTCCCATAGTGGCTCTTTTCTCTGGGCTTAAGTGTATACAAATAATACTAATATTTCATAATACTTGGCTGGTAAGAAAGCAAGCTTGTTATAGATTAAAACAAATTAAACAGGGATGAAATGTGATGAAAAAGCAGGTTTCCACTCTCAAAGTCAATGATAGTCCTAATAATAAAAAGTTGTAAAAAGCAATAGTGCTGATGAAGAATACAATTCTTCCACTCCCAACAACCTCCCCTTTGTTCTTTATTTTGAAAATAAATCTGGAATCCAAGTAGTCATTAAAGGAAAAATTAAAGTTCCTGACCTTAAGAGCCTTTTGTAAAGGGTAGACAGGTTGCAATTCAGGAATGTGGCCAGGGCCACCTGCCTGTGTAATTATTCAGCATATCTGTAAAAAGCACTCTAATGAAAATCCTCATGAAAGCACTCTAATGAAAATTTTGGGGGTTTCTCTATGGGGTCTTGCTGTAGTTTTCCATTTTCTTTTCATTATGGTACTTTAGTGTTTTTTTTTTTAGCTTCCCGAATCTGTTTTCATTTCTTTCTTCCTGGTTGGAAAGTTCTCTTTGATTATCTCCTTGAATAATTTCTCAGTTTCTTTGTCTCTCTCTTCTCCTTCAGGGATTTCTATGATTCTAATATTTCCTTTCCTTATGGTGTTGGATAGTTCACAGAGTGCTTTTTTGTTCTTTCTTTGCACCTCTCCTCTTCTTCCTCAATCTTTGGGAATACTGATTTGTTCTTTCATTTCTTCTTTTCTTTCTTCATGGCTATTCCCAAGTTTTTAGTTCTTCTACTGATTTGCTAACATCCTCAAGTTCCATTTGTATTGGCCAGTTGCAGTGAGTGGGGCTTTCAGGATCTCCTACAGTGTTTTGGGGAATGTTGTGGCAGGTAGGGCTTAGGTTGTGGGGGTTTTCACCTTGGTACTCTTCTACTGTGGCAAATGCTGATGTGTGCTATGATTAATTCCAGGAGTTCCTGCCTGCCCAACCCCCACTATGAAGAGCAGGATCCCAGGCCTTAGCTTGGGGAAGTTTGGGATCTTGTGTAGAGTTCTGCACTGTTAGGCGTAAGGTAGAGCCCAGTTTGCTGGAAGATGCCTGCTAGCTGCATGGGGTATACTTTTGTGTTTATTAGGTCCCTCTAGATTGTGATCCGCTGCTGGAAGTTACTAGGCTGACTAGACTGCTCTTCTTAGAGTCTGCTATTTCTTTTGAAGTTGTTCCAGGTGAGGTTGGAGAGGAGAGAAAAGAGAGAGGAAGAAAAAAAGATAAAAGAAAGGAAAGAGAAAGAAAGAAGAGGGAAAAAGAAAGGAGGGAAAAGAATGAAAAGGGGGGGGGTGAAAACTCAAAAGGGAAGAGAAAGGAAGAAAGGGAGGGAGTAGCATTTATTTCTGTGTCTTTCTGGTTGCTACTTGTGGCCAGTCCTATAACCCTGTCAACATTATGAGGTGCAGAAAGGCTGGGTGGTGTGCATTTCTGAGGGAATGTTCACATCCCTCTGAAATGTGGTATGCTGAAGAGGGGTTCTCCTCTCCCAGGATCAAGCTACAGGCACTGGGCTTGGAGTTTCTCACCTATGGGTTATGGCAGCAGTGGCCATAGAGGTGGTGTTGGTGGCAGTGGCTGGCTCCAATCACCTGAGTCTCCCTTGGTGAACAGAAAATCCTGCTGGAGTCAGCTGATGTCAGCAGTAGTGGTGGTGGAAGTAGCCTCACCTGGCTGCAGAGACTTCAGTGGCAGTGTAGGAGGGCCAGCAATAGTTGAGTCACTTCATGTGGTCTTGTGGCTAAGGAGATTGGCACTTTTTCTCTGGCTTTTGATCTACCTGGAGATCTTGGAGATGTTCTGGTATCCAGTTGAAACAGTTTGCTTTTTTTTTTCCCCAGGAGCTAGTATCTGTTTCTTCTTTTTCTTTTTTAAAGTTATTTTTAGGGGAGAGATTAATTTCAGCCCTGTTCTACCATGCTGTGTACATATCAAATAATATAATTCTCTCCTTGTTTACTGAATGTCTAGTTATTGATTTCCTTTTATGCTACTATGTAGTAGGCAGTATATAAAGGCTGCTGGAATAGAGGGATCTGTTGATAAAATTCTCTAGCACTACAGAATTCAGAGTTGGAAGAGAACATTGCTGCTTCCCATTAACCCTAGAATTAGCCCTTTTCACTGAAAAAACATGGTATACTACAGTAACTTTATATTTTAATTAATTTTTGAGAAATAAAAAATTGTATATATTTAAGGTATACAGTATGATGTTTTGATATATGTACACATTATGAAATGATTACCATGATCCATTAATTAACATATAACATCACCTCTCATTACCTCTCAGTTTTCATTTCTTTTGTGGTAAGAATACACAAATTTTCTCTTAGCAAATTTCTAGAATGTTATTTTTATTAATTACTTTATTACCATTATTATTAACTACAGCCTCTATGCTGCTCATTAAGTTTTCATAGCATAACAAAAATTCTGTACTCATCTTTTGATCAATCTCTTCTTTTCTCCCACCCTTATCCAGAATTTTCTTTTTGTTTTTTTAAAAGTTGAATAATATTCCAAAATGTGTGTATTTTTTTTCTTGGGTATTGTAAAGAATGTGCTTTAGCCATTTACTAAAGGGTCTGTTTAACATGTACAATTCTGCCTCATGAAAGATGTAGACAACCTTGGCTCAAAGTGAGTTACTTTCTCAAGTAACAGTCATATGCCAAACTGTTTGTTCTGGTTTCCCAGGAATCCACAACTATGCAGTATCATTTTCTCCTGTTAGAAATGCTTCCACAAACTGAATAAATAACCATCATGGCAACAACTTTAACAAGAGAAACCAAGCAATAACATTAGGAGCACCTGAGCTCACAAGAGATACAGGTAGAACTATAGAATAGTTTCTCTGTAATATATTTCCTTTTTCTGAATGAAAACATATTTGAAATTTAGGTCGGTACAACTTTGAAGAGATATGGATACTTAAGGTGGAAAAGAAAAGGTAGACTGGTCAGGTACCTCAGAACCTAAACAACAACATGATTGTAAGCTCCCTGAGTTTTTCACTGTTTCATATATCCAAGACTTGGAGTAGAAGGAATGGGCAATGTGAAAATGTCGATAGAATTAATAAAAAAAAAAAAAGCCCCAAATAAAGCTTGTTGTCTGTAGTTCAAGGTTGAGGAAAAGGCTAACCAAAGAAAACAGAAAACTTTTAGACAATATCCATAATATTCCACCCAAACATAGAGAAAACAATTGTCTTCATCCATGCCAGCAAAGGCAAGTGGGACTCTAAGTTCTCATTTCCATCCTTGCCAGGGACCCTAAAACCCTCTGGCCAGAATGGGGTCACAGAGCTGAATTGAATGCTGGGCTTTCACCTATTTGGTGGTAATGAGTCCCTCTTCTGCCCCAGTATTAGTAGAAACTACATCATTGGGAATCTGAACACCCACCTGGCAGAAATGAGGTGTCCCCTATATCTCCTTGGTTGTGGAGTGTCTGAAGTAGCCTGTGGAAAAAGAAGATTTTCACCACCATCTGAAAGTAGTGAGGTCACTCTTACTGTGGCATCAATGAGAAGCTGGTATGTTCACCACTATCTAGGAGTAATAAGAAGCCCCTGCTCCAAGCCTGATGTTAACAGAGGTTGAGTGGTACACCTATACTTCCACCTTCATCAGTCAATAATGTGATGCATTTTCTTCCCCGACTCCCTTTTCCTGCCAGCACAAGGTATGTTAATGCTAAAGGTTTAAATAAGTTCCAGTCTCACATCTTATTATTTAAATGTCCATGTTTCAATGAAAAAATCACTTGGCATTCCAAGAACCAGGAAGATCTCAAACTCAACAAAACCACAACCCACAGATACCAATAAGAGGATGACAGGCATGTTAGAATTTTTGACAAAGATCTTAAAGCAGTATGACAAAATGTTTCATGGAGCAATTGTTTTAATGTTTGCAAAGTTAAAAATTAGAGAATTTCAAAAAGGAAACAGAAGAGATAAAGAAACAAATGAAAAATTTAGAACTAAAAATTACAACTGAAATTTTTAAAAACTCAATGAATTTATTAGGAGATTCAACATTCCAAATATGTCAATTCTTCTAGCACCATTTATATAGTTATACTAATAAAAATTGTATAATGTGTAATATTGATGTAAAATGTATAAGAATAAACATATAGAATAATAGAGAACCCTAAAGTAAACCCATACAAATATGCTCATTTTTTGGGACAGGGTGGAAAAACAATTCACGAAGAAAGGATAGCTATTAAAAAATACATATTGACCTAAGTCTCACACCATATACAAGTAGACCCAGTTTATAAAATCACAAATTACAAAAAGTTAATAAAACTATAAACCTTTTAAAACACAGGAAAAAAATCTTTAGAATCTAAGGCTAAGTATTTTTCTTAGTCTTGACATAAAATGTACAGTCCATAAAAAGAAAAACTGACAAACTGGACTTCATGAAAATTAATCTAATAAGAAAATGAATAAAAGTCATTAAAAGAAATTTTATTAAAGAAGATAGGCAAATGGCAAAAAAAAATACATGAAAAGTCATTCCAAATAACTAGTCATTAGGGAAATGAAAATTAAAAACATAGCAAGACATATCTATACAATGGTAAGAATGTTTAAAATAAAAACACTAACACCACCACAAGAAAGAGTATGAAAAACTGAATCACTCTTACTCTGCTGGTGGATACAGTCACTCTGAAAATCATTTAAGTTTCTTGAAACACTAAACCAACACTAAATTATACAAAAACACTACCCAGCAATTGTATTGGTCATTTCTCCCAGAAAAATAAATGCTAATGTTCCAACAGAAATCTGTAATAAGGAATACATATTTATAGTGCCCCCAAATTGGAAATTATCCACAAGTTCTTTGAAGGGTGGATGGCAAAATAAACCCTGATGCATCCATATCATGGGACAATACTGAGAAATAAAAAGGAAAGACACTAATGCAAACAAAAACCTGGATGAAACCCAGAGAATAGTGTTGAGTGAAAAAAGGTCAATCCTGAGGTCTTATCAGTATGATCCCAGTTATATAACATTCTAGAAGTATGGAAAAAATGTAGAAATGAAAAGATATCAGTGATTTCTAGGTGGTGGGTATGGGAGGGAAGTAGATATAGCTGTAAAGGGAACAATCTATGTGGTGATGGAAATGTACTGTGTCTTGACTGTATAAATATCATTATCCTGATTGTGTGATTGAACTACAATTTTGTAAGCTGTTACCACTGGGAGAACAGAGGACAGGATACTATGTGGTCTCTATCTTCTATAACTGCATGCAAATTTACAATGATCTCAAAGTAAGAAAAAGAAATTACAGCTAGTAGTGAGGGACAAAATATTTGATATAAAAACTCAGAGAGTTTACTCTTAAGGCTTACTGTTGTGAACTAAATAAAGGGCAATACAGTAATAAAACAGTGGAATATTTGATGCTAGTCATTATGACTCTTGAACATGAAGTGAAGATCAAGCCATATTTATCAAAATCTGTATAAAACATTAAAGAAATGTTCATTGTAATTTAGAAAGGTTTATGCTAAAAATGTTAAAATAAAGTTTGCATCATCTACATCCATTTCTAACACTGTTCCAATGCATAATTCATAAATGATCTGACTCCTATTTACCCTACCTATTCAAATCCCAACTCTACCTCCATGCACATTTCCTGCTTAGTTCAGTATAAAAGCATTATACTGTTCTCTGCTTCTAGTCTGTGTCCTCAATTCATTCTCAATCCTTTTGCTATACAATAAGCTAAAATATAAATCTAATTATAGTACTTCTTTGATTTTACTGTTAATAGCATCAAAGTCCTAAAATAGGGTTTAATTTCTTTAGTACAAAAGTTCCATCATGAAATATTTCTTAGCAACTAAGTAGCTTCAGCTCCTCATACTCTTCCACACTTTTCTGAGTGTAAATAACATAAAACTTTTGTCTTATATTTAATAACATTAAGATTGTTCACATTTGTCCTCATTGCATTGTTCTCACTTCATGTTCCCTGGATAACTCCTGGTTATCTAATAAGACTTAACTCTTTAAGGAATTCTTCCTTGTCCTATATAGTACTGTGAGATGTGCTTCCATACCTTATAGATTGTTCTATCACAGAACTTACTGGACAGCACTTTTATTCTTTATTACTTCATTATTAGTAATTTGAAGGCAGGAAACATGCATTTAAATTTTATCCACAAATATTTGAAACTTTGAGATTTTCCAGTAAATTTTAGTTGAGTGAATCAATGGTCATCCTCTATGAACACATTTTAAATGGTCAAAGATAATTTGTAGATACACTAAATTCCTTCAGTTTAATATATTATGAATATATTGTGAACTCGCCAGTCAAAAGGTGTAAAGTGAGAAAGGCACCAACAAGTGCTGGCGAGAACGTCGGGAAAAAAGGAAACTTTTCACACTGGTGGTGGGAATGCAAATTGGCCCAGTCTCTATGGAAAGTGGTGTGGAGGACCCTCAAACTACTGAAAATGGAACTACCATTTGATCCAGCATTTCCACTCCTGGGAATCTACCCAAAGGATACAAAAATACTACTTCAAAAGGAAACTTGTACTCCTGTATTTATTGCAGCACTATTTACAATAGTCAGGATATGAAAACAAGTCAAATTCCCACCAAAGAGACAAATAGATCAAAAAATTGTGGTATATTTACATGATGGAATATTATTTAGCAATTCAAAAAGACAAACTATGTCATTGTGGCAACATAGATGGAGCTAGAAGGAATCATGCTAATGGAAAAAACTGGAAAGAAAAGAGAAATATTGGAAGGTCACACTTATAGGTAAGATATAGGGAAAATAAAAGGACAATATAAAGATAAAACAAACTGACAATACAATTAAAGCATACAGCAAGAGAGAGGGGGAGAGGGTGAAATCAGGGGAGGGATGGGCAAAAGAGATTATGATAGTTTACAGGTGACATGGTAGTAGGAGAATCTTGGGGTATACAATGATGTAAAATATATATATGTGTGTGTAATCAATAAAATATAAAGAGAGTAGACCAAAAAAAAACCCACTAAAAATAAAATAAAATGCCAACATTACTTTAACACTGAAACAAAGTAAAAAAGGCACAAGAAAATTCTAGACCAATTCAATATCTCATGAATATTGACAGAAAAATCTTCAATAAAATACTAGTGAATTGAATTCAAACTGTTGAATTCAACCAGGATTATATACCATGATCAAGTGGGATTAAGCCCAGGGATACAAGGGTGGTTTAATATACACAAATCAGTCAATGTACATCACAACAACAAAAGTAAAGATAAAGAATATCTCTACATAGTAAAGGCCTTAAAACAACAGTCAATGTAATATTTAATATGAAAAACTGAATATCAACATCAATAGACACTGAGAAAGAATCTGCTAAAATTTGGCACTTAAATAACAACTCTAAACAAGATGGGAATAAAAAGAACATCCTGGCTTTCTAGCTCCGTGGCCATGTCGCCATGTTGCCACATTGCCTGCTTCCCCCAGGCCCACCAAATCTTTGGGACTGGGATTCCAGCAGGCCCATCTGCTGTCCCAAGGTACCAGGAGGGAGTATAGATTTGGGCAACCTGTGCAGGCTTGGGCTGGAGTGGGGTGGTGTTGGTGTTGGGAATTAACCCCCTCTGGTTTGCTCCTACTCCTGTCAGTCCATATTAGGAACAAGAAAACCACAAATAACCCAACATAAGAAACAGATAAGGTGAAGGATATTATTAAAAGCCCTTGACACACACTTCCCCAGGGTCCGGTTTGGGCAGAACCACAGAACATAGAGCTGTGAGACCAATATAAAGACAATGTGTCAGGGTTGCTTGAGCACCGTCACCAGAGCCTAGGAACTAGAATTCTGGCTCAAAGTGGCCTCCAACAAAAGTGAGGCATACCCCCACTGGATTGTGGGAGGAAGGCCACAGATACAGCAGCTGCCCAACAGCTAAGCAGCAACCATAATCATGGAGACCAACCAGACTAACCATCAGCTGACATCTGTCTCCTCAAAGGAACTCTATAACTGATGAGGGAGTGGAGCCAGGCTCTCAAAGCTCAAAGCCAGAACTATGAGGAGGAAAAAAAGGACAAACAAGTAGAAAAGACTGAGAACAGAAAAGAACAGCCACTGATGAACTCCAAATGAGCCCAGACTGGCTGCACAATGCATGTTAAATCTAGAAATCTGAGCAGCATGGGTCACTGTGCCTCAGGAACACAGGCCCCCACCCAGGAAGACACTGCTACAGAAAAAGAAAAAGAGACTAAAGGGCTAAACATGCATCTGTGAACAGTGGCAAAAGAAGATGGAATGACCAGAGTGGGGAGAGGTTGGGGGTGTGTAACCAAGGGGACCAAAAACCATACAAAGATGAATTAAGTTGTATGATACTAAAAGTAAATAAAAAATTTAAAAAAATAAAAAGAACATCTCTACATAGTAAAGGCCTTAAAGCAACAGTCAATATAATACTGAATGTGAAAAACTGAAAGTTTGGTTGGTACTCTCAGACAAAACAAGAACTAAAGGAAACTAAGTTGGAAAAGAGTGAAAATATGATTATCCATAGGTGATATATTAGATATAGAAACATTAAAGACATCATTAAACAATAAATATAGCAAGGCCAAAATAAATATTAAATCAATATATAAAGATCCATAGCCTTTTTGTATATGTAAATAATAAACAGGACACAAGAAGTTAAGGAAAAAAAACTGCACTTTGTAATTGCTTCAAAAAGAACTAAATACTTCAGAATTAACACAGCTAAGGGGGTAAAAGGCCTGGTTGTGAGAATTACAAAATGCAATTGATGGACATGTATAACAACATAAAGGAAGAATATTCCATGCTTGAGGTGGGGAATAATCAATATCATCAAAATGACCATCTCAGCTAAAAGTGATATAAAATTAACACAAATCCCCACCAAAATACCAGCACTACTTCTCAAAGAAATTGAACAAAAGATATTGAAATTTATATGGAAACACAAAAGGTCTAGAATTACAAAAGCAACTCTGGGAAAAAAGTTATCTGATATCAAACTTTACTATAAAGCAATGGTACTAAAACCAATATGAACTTAGAACAAAAAAAAAATAGACATAATGGGTTAACAGAATTGAAAACCCAGAAATAAACACAAGTACACATCAGTACCTAATATGGAGCAAAGCAGCTATAATATATAGTGGGGTGGGGGGGGAGACAAACTGTGCTGGGATAATTGGAAAGTAACATATAAAAGAACTAAGATGGATCAATTTCTAATCTCCCCCCCCCACAAAACAGAACAAAACAAGCAAACAAAAAACAATTTCAAATGAAATAAAGATTAGATATGTTTTGCAACAAAAAGATACATAGAAGAAAACATTGGTGAAAAGTTCTATGATATCAATGATATAGATGTTTCTGATGACTCAACTCCTATAGCAAAGGCAAAACAAAATAAACAAGCTAAAAAACCTTTATACAGAAAAACATAAGAATAATTCACCAGAGGATATTCAAAAGGGCAATGAAAAAATGTTCATCACTGTTTCCAATGAGAGACATGGAGACTAAAACCACAATGAGATATGACTTTACACCTGTGTGTAGCACGTACTTAAGACACCCAACAAGTGCTAGAGAGGATGTGGAGAAACTATTACACTATTGGTGGGAATGTAAAGTATCTAAACATATGGAAAGGAATGTGGATGTACCTTAAAATACTAAGAATGGAAATATCATATAACCCTAAAATCTCTCTTGGACATCTATCCAAAGAATATAAAACCATTGATGCAAGAAATTAAGTACTTAGCAATGTTTATTACAATAAAATAGCTAGGGCATCGAAGCAGACTAAGTGTCGATTACCAGACAACTAGATCAAGATGTGGGCTTTCTAAACCATTCAGTACTAAATACTATTCAGACATGAGGAAAGATGGAACATCCATTTTCAACACATAATGGGTATTTGAGATAATTATGTGTAGAAAAGCAAGTCAAAATGATTCAAAGAAATACTGGACTTTTACATGGCAGAGAACTCAAGACGCAAAATACTTTTAAAATTAGTGGACATCAACACAGTGAAGGCTCTGAAGTTGAGCGAAGGAGAGGGAAAAGGACAAAGGGATATATTAGAAGATGGTGGTGGGAACTATGTAAAGCATCCAGTACAGTGCCCAGCTTATCATGGTGCTAAAATATATAATAGGTAATAGTGTAACTGTTGCTTTAAGGAATAAATTAATATTCAAATTTACTGTAGACCTGCATGAATCTGGCACAAAAACACTTAAAACTTCCTTTAAGGAACTATTAAAGGATAGCTACAATTAATATCTATGAATGTATTTAAAAAGTGTGATTTTAAGTCATTTTTGGAAATAAAGAGCACTTGGTGCTACCAATATTTTCCTTTGAGTGTCACTGAGAACAGAGACTGACAATGTCCAAGTATAACTGACAAGTAGTGCAAGGAGACTCCTTCTATTTTAGTGGAAGAAGACTGTCTCCATTTGTAGTGAAAAAATACAACTCTGTTCATAAAGTGAATAGAAAGCAAAAACTGAGATGATGTAAAGCAAAGCAAAATTGGATAAGGGTAAAGCCAAAAAAGGCTATGGTACATATATTCTGAAATTCAGAAGTACATTTCTTCATATAATTTTGTTCCCTTTTTCATAGGTGAACTAAAGATGCAAATGATTAGTACTTAATCAAGTACTTAATTAGTACTTAATTAGTACTTAATTAGTACTTATTAAGAGAACATTTTGTGTCATAGCACTGTAGGGTAACAACAAAAATAAAACCATATAAAGCTTATACTGCAAAATGTTCTCCAACCTAGAATTTTAAACCAAAATTTCTCTTTTGTATTTTCTAGGTCAAAATTCTGACGAGACAGGAAGGAACTTTTAGAATCAAATTGCATATATAATATTTTCTATCTCACAGAGCAAGCTAATTATGAGAAATACACAATTGGCAAATAATTCACTAAACAACAAAATAAACTAAGCAAGGATATAGGCTCAATGATGTTGCTAATATTCTTACATGTACTATCAAATAAGCCTCTTTAATATTACATTGCTCTATCTCTTGAACTAACAATTTCTTGAAATAAATACTATTAATTCCAATCACAGGTGAGAAACTGAGGTGCAAAGAGATTAAATAAAATACTCTGAATTATGAAGCTAGGATTTAAACCTAGATCTCTGACTCTAAAGCCCATGACTTTTCAATATGAATATTTATTGTTATTCATCACCTATTATATTGACTGTTAGGGTTTCAGGAACCAAAATGTAAAAGAAAAACAGGAATACACAAATACAAAACAAAACAAACTTCATTAAAATAATTTCAAGTAAAATAGTCAATGAAAGAGTTAATATAAAGAGAGTTACAATGCCAGAGAAATATTCCAGGTAAACAATTTTGTATTCCCCAAATGGGATTTTCAACATATGCCCAATGATTTTGTTAATAAACTCTAGGGATTCTCTGCTATTCATGTATTGTAGAAATATGAACAAGGCAAAAGAAACAATAGTTAAAAACAGTACAACTATTTTTGTAAGAAAGTCTGGTAATTCAAACATATCTTGAAAAATATCAAGCAGTGATTGAACATTTTCAGCTTAAGTAGGAAGCTCCTCTTTTAATGAGTCATTTTTAGATTTTTTTTTAAAAATCACATTTGCACCATTATGCATATTTCACCTCATTTTTCTAGTCAGATGTAGGAGGGCAGAACATATACAAAAATTATATCTAAGTGAATAATAAATTAAAATCAATTTAAACTATTGAGAGACTAGAAAGTGATAATTTTTAAATGTATCATGGAATGATCTACAAACAAAGAATAAAACATTTTAGTCACTTTTAAGAAGGCTTTATGACACTATAATAAGCACTATATAACAAGAGAAGACTACCATGATCACAGTTGGTAGAATCAGATAAACACAGCATTATCTTTGTACTTTAGGAAGAGAAGCAATAACATTTACAAATCCACACAAATCTCCAACAGTTTTTCGTACTGTCATATATAAACACTGTCATGGCTTAAATTCATAAAATTCCCAAAGTAGATAAATTATTAATTTCTACAGATTTTAAATTTATACACTTCTGAACAAAGTACACTTACTTTTTTCTCCGATTTGACTCCACAAAATATTTACGTGCTCGATTTCGACATATTTTTTGTTGCTGCAGTAATATTTGGCGCTCTTCTTCTAAATTTTTGTCCAGGTGGATTTTCATATCTCTAGTATTACATAAAGTTAAGGACTTTAAAGTTTTTAGTGGATGATTGCCTGATAAATATGATAAATATTTATATTTAAATAAATGTGATAAATATTACTACAGCCTATACAAATGATGCAATGATTTTTTTGTGGAACAACTAGTACGTGTACACATTAGTGGTAGCAAATGACTGACAAATGTTTGACGTAAAAAAAAATTACTTGGTATTAGAACTAAGGGAGTAATTCACTTTTCCTGGGAGGATAACAAACAAGTTACTATTAAACATCATGAAATCAAGACTACTATTCATGTACTATGAAACTTTGCAAAACCAATGAAATGCACAATTGAGTTTTTGTTTATTCTTGGAAACATTCCCTAAAACTTAAATGAAAAATTCCAAAACTCTTGGTCTAGAGCCTTCCATAAAGTTTTTTCAATTTTATTTCTGAACATATTCCTAATATACTTTATGAGCAGAACCATTTTTATGTAGCATGCCATTATCTCTCTGCACATGCCTGGCTAACTCTATTCACACTACTCATACAAGTAAATTCTCTTGTAAGAAACCTCTTCTAAGCTCACAGGAGGACAACGTTTTCAGGAGTATCATCAATATTCTACATTTCTCTAACTCTGGTGGCTGGTGTGGTGCTTAGAACCAAGTAATGGCAATAAAAAAGTTGTTGAATCATTTATTTGCTTGGTGAAAACTCTTAGTAGATATACAAGCACAAAAAAGTGAATGCATTTTTATAACCTATAGTGCTGATTTCTAAGAGTTATGTAAATTTCTAGCACATATATACACACATATATTTCTATCATTAGAAATATATATATACATACATGTACATATTTCAAAATCTCATGAATGGAGGGCAGTGCTTTACACCCTGCCCCCACCCCTTTATTAAACAAAGACCAGGTAGAAAATATTCTATTATTATGTTTTAACAAAGACAGAATGTTTTCTGTTTGACTGCTTTTTGGCAAATTCTTATTTCACAGTCACTGGACATCCATGTATTGAGACCTATTAATTTCAATAAAATCAATACATAGAAAAGCACAGATACTAATCCTCTATAATAGCACAGGTATTGTCTTCTGATAAACTTTCAAATGAATGAGCTATCTTTGAAATACTTTCCTTCAAAATTTCTGTTATTTATGGTTTCTGATATTTTAAATTGTAGTTTTTATTACAATCATTATAATATTGTAATATTGGCTTACAATACTTTATATTCTTGTATTTCAAAAGGCAAATTTACTATACCTTCAAACACATGAAAAAATGTGAAATTTTATTTTGACAGTTTTATTTATAATTTATAGATATACTGATTTAATCAGTTCAGTTTATTTTAGAATGTAGCACAAAGTTAAGGTAAAATTTAGAGTACTGCTTAGAGATCTGAATGAGACAGAAGATTTTAAAAGATAGTTAAAAGGGTTAGTATTAATTTTAAAGATGTCATATGTAAACATGCTTAGGCTATAGGTGAGAAGACTATCACATTGTTGAAAATAATTACACAATTGCTAAGATATCAGAGAGTAAAATTTTGCTATTTGGTGGTTTATTTTTGGGATTTAGGAAATTTTTTTCGGATGTAAACTATTGGTACTAGGGTTCCCAGACCCCCAAAATAGCATATCAAATCATAGCAAGTAGGAATGTTCTGCTTTCAGATAGTGGTAGAGACCTTTGTAAAAAGAGGTGGGATAATTTATAAACCAAGGTTACTGAAAAGAGAGGCAGGTGATAGACATGATGGGTCAAGTGAATGGATTCAATCCTATAGTAAAAGTGGTTATCTCATCAATGAGCCTGGAAAAAAAAGAGCAAGGGACTGGGAATATGTGAGTTTGTTTTATTGAGAGGAACCTAAGAGTTTATGGTATCATACCATTGCCACCTGAGGTAGTTAAACAGGAGGAGGGTGGGAAAGAGGGAGAGAGGGAGAGAGGGAGAGAGGGAGAGAGGGAGAGAGAGCAAGAGAGATATCGATCCAGTACAGGCATTAGGAAGAATGCCTGTGCTGCCAGTCTATTGCTCTGTGATTTTGCTGACACTGTTTTTATCATTTGAGCAAAGGAGTAGAGAAGTAGGTTATATTGGTTACTGGATAGTTAAGGCAGAAGAAAATTGGTGCAAAAAAACAGGGATGCTGGTGGTAGACATACACATAATAAGAACAGAATATAAACTGTGTAGGGAAGAGAGGCAAAATGTATGCTAAGATAAAAAGGAGGGATAGACTGGAGATGTTTATGACACAAAAAGACAGAGTATGAAGGGGATGTGACCTTCCACTTTTTTTTAAACAAACCATTCTCTCTCTATTTTGAATACTTAGATCGGAAAGACAGAACTTTAGCTAAATTTAATTAGATGAACTTTATATGATCTGGTTCTTTTACATCCCTTAGAGTCATGAAATTTTAATACAAGTGATAAAACATCTTCAACAGAAAGCTGCATGGCCTGTGAATTCATATTTGGAAATCACATGTAGAAATTTCATTGTCCTTGCTTGTTGCAAGTTTAGGGTTCTTTCAATTGCTTTGTGTTTTCCATTCATTCACTCATTAAATTTGAGCACCTATTCTGTAGCAGGTATGTAATGGTTTGAAATATTACAAACACTAAGAACATCCAAAATAAATCTCACAAAAAGTGTTTAAGTTTTCTACCTAGTCACATGATACTGTTGGCTTAAGTCAGAGGCTTTATCCTGTTCAAAAGAATTCCTCTTATCACAATGTAAATATACATACATATACATGCTAGCAAACTATACATAAACTAGGAAAAAAGATGTATGTGGCTATCTATATTAAACAGATGTATACATGTATATACACACACACTAGCAAAGTATGTACATCTGTACATACATATTAGTAAAATTGCCTGGATCTTATCAGAGTCTCTTGGATAGCTATTGAAACGATCACAACTTTCTTAGAATATTTATTTAGTAATTTTAGTAATTACATATTATTTAGCAATTAAGTACATTTTTAATAATGTTATTTATATTTAACTACATTATTTAGTATTTAAAGGAAAGTTATTATTTATAGGAAGCCATCATAATTCTGGAATTCAGTTCATTTGGTTTGTTCATTTGACACACTGCTAAACTTTATGTACAAATATTTCCTTTTCATCAATGATCATACCACATAAATTAAAAAATTAAATCTACCACTATTTCGTTAATAAAAATGATGGAATGATAAAATGTGTCAGTCACAATACTTCCTTATTTCCTGATTTACAGCTAAATCAGGGTCAGAGTAGTAAGAATTGGGTGTCCAAAAAATATGTCATGGAATCAAATCCTTAGGGAATACAATCCTATTTGCCTCACAGTAGGCCTTTAAGAGGTCAGTCAGTTGGGGGGGGGCTTGAATCCCTGGGATTACAATGATATGAAATTTATATATAAATAAATTATTTTAAAAAAGAGGTCAGTTTGGGGGAATAGAAAGGGCAGAAGGCAAAGTTCATATTGTTAATGGTGAAGCTGCTATTGCAAGTTCTCATTTTAAGAAGTTGGCCAAAGATAGAACAGATAGAAGAAATGGAAATTGAGAAAAGCATGATTAGATAAGGGATATTTTGCCTTTATTGAAGCTCTGTACATATCCGTCTTTATCACTAGGTTGTATCCCTAGCACATAGACCTGTAATGCCATAAAGCCGGCTCTCAATATTGTCTGTTAACCTATTGTTAAAATGGCAACAACCTAGAAAGACAAGAATGATAAGAAAAGAAACGAAAATGATGATAACACAGCCTGACAGAAATGAAGATGACTATACAGCACATCACTGCCAACCAAGTCCTTTCACTGAACAAAAGTTAAATTACCATTAGAATTTATTCAATAGTTTTCATCATTAAAACAAAACTTTCATACTCTTTCAATTTTCTACAACGCAACCCACAGCAACGTTAAAGGTGAGCTCCACCACTTTTTAGGAAAAAATTAGACTCCAGCGTGTAGTACCGTCCAGGTCCTTTGCTTCTGCTTTCCTCTCTGCTGTCGCTCTGACAACAGACTGGGCAAAGGATGGAAAACAAAACAAACTACCTAACTATGCTAGGTTTAAGCAGTTCTGGTAAATGAACTTGGAGAATATTAGATTAAGTTCAGGATAGCAAAAACTATTTATACGTGGAATTCTCTGCGAGTAGCACGCTTAATCTGGAGGTGGATAATAGAAAGTAAAGTCTATCATTCCACAAGGCAACGAAACTATCCCCTCAGAACATATGACAGGTGTATTGGCAAAGAACGTTTACACCTATGTTGCTGGGTTAGGGTAGGATAACAAGGTGGCGAGCGAAGCGTTCATTAATTAGGATAAAATGGCATAAAATTTCAGGTCCAAGGGGAGAGGAGCTGCTGAAGCAAATATTTGCACTAAGATGACAGGCTCGTTTCTATTCCTCGCCAAGCCCACACCCTGCGTCAATGAGAAGGGAATCTGAGGGGGGCAAGATGGGCCCTGCGTCCAACACCGCTACCCCGGCAGCCCAGCCTGGGAAGGATACAGGTGAGCGCCAGGTCGCTGACGGCCGCCGCTCAAACGAGGGATGAGAACAGCTCTGTCGCGGGGCTCCGAAGACTCAGCGGCCAGTCCCGCGACGGCGCTCCGGGCTCCCGGCCTCCCGGCCAGCATCCTTCACCTCAGCGCCGCCTCCCGAATTGTCCCTAGCGCCTCCCTCATGGCAGCCCCGCTTTCTCCTCCTCCCCGGCCCCTCCCCACACTTCGTCTCTCAGGGCTCGCGTCACGGGCGTGGAAGGGTTGGTCGCGGCAACTCTGGTTCCCACGCAGCGGCGCAGGGGACTGTAGTGGCGACGGCAGCGGCAGCAGCAGCAGAGACGACCTCGTTTGGCAATAGGAGTGGTGGCGGTAGCGACCCCACCGCCACCGCCGCCATCTTGACAACCAACAGACGCCGCGTCCTTCGCGACGGAAACCAGGGCGTTGGGCGCGGGGAGGCGTGGCTTTGCCCCAGTAGCCAATAGGAGGCGCCGGCTGTCCCCGGCCCGGGCCTGCGGTGGGTGGGAATCCGGATCCGCGGGGACAGGTGTCTGCGGGAGGGGAGCGTGAAATTGTTCTCTGAGTACTGGCTGGCTTTTCTTTTTGGAGGATGTTGTCGTGGGTGTATTAGAAGCTATAAAAAATAGTGACATGTAAAATCCCCAGATAAAGCGAACGATTCTGTGGGGTTTTAGAAATGCTTTCCTCCCTGAGATTGCAATGATGTGAAATTTATATATAAATAAATTATTTTAAAAAATGAGTTCCTCGGAGAACGTTTGGTGAAGGATTTGTCAACTACTGAATCCTGCTGTGGGGTTTGAGTTGTGAATTTTCCTGGGGCATCACTATTCCGAAACACCATCTCTTAAAACGAAACAAAACAAAAACAAAAGCAAGAAGCAAACCGAACCTTTGTGAAGTGGAAATTTCCTTTTTCTGAATTTTCTTGTCCTCTCCTTGATGCTCATCTTGGCCATACCCACACTAGTAAGACCCTCATTTCTAAGACTTCAAATGTGCCTGTATTGCTGCCAGATTCTGGAAATAGACCATCAAAGCAGAGGAGGCCTGGAAAGAAGTCCAGATTTAATCTAGCAGTCTCTTGGGAAGATATGCCAAAAGAGATCATCCTTTTGAAACAGGAGGTGTTTGGAAAATTGAATAGATTTTTAAGTCATCAGTTAATGAGTATGCAAAAGAAAATTTGAAAATAAACGAAACAACTTACCGAGTTCCGATTTGTAAGAGTACATATAAATTTGGGGGAAAAAAATCCACATTGGAAGCAAAACATACAAACTGAATAAAAATCGTTCACCCGCTCTCCAAATGTCTCCACCCTTATGAATCGATTATTTTTCATTTTTAGAGTTCAAATAACAAACTTTTCCAAGTGAAGTTATTTAAAACAGTTTTTCAAAATTGAATGCAATGATTCAAATTGGAATGTGTTCCAGTTAAGACTTTAAAGTGCCACAACAAATCCAGTTTTGATTTGAAACTCAAAACCACACTGGAGGTCTGAATATATAATCTTGGTAGAGGAAGGTTAGATATGGTCACGTGGATGATTAGCTATCCTGGCAAGTTTTAAACTTGGCATAGCCACAGATAATGGCCTTGATTCAATTCCCACTTCTATCATCACAAGTCTGTTTCTCTAAGGCACGTTTTGGGAACAGTAAGCAAAGTAGGGCAGTACAAAGTACTGGTTGCTATTTGTGATATTTAGGCACACAGCCTCCCTGAAAGTCTAAGTTTTGCCATTAGTGTGGTATCTTGTAAGGTGTAGGTACTTCATTGCTTAGTTGCATGGTATATTAGCATTAGGAAACATGACTAGTTTTCTTGGTCACCTACAAATGCTTGCTCATGTAATCATTCTTCATTCAAATGTTGCTTTACAATGACAACCAAGAGGAATAGAAAATTTCAACACAATATTGCTAGTTTTTAAAAAAAAAATCACACAATAGATTTTTTGCCTTTATTAGTTCTTTCTTCAAAAAAAATCAAGTTTCCATGTTTTAAAAGATGTTTAGTCCTATATTCTATTAACAGACCCTTTAGAGATTTGAAAAATAATAATTTTAAGACATTTGTAAATATCTCTCTTAACAGGAAAGAAGTATAAGTTCAGCAATAAAAGAATATTATACTAAAGTCAATACATTTTGTTAGAGGAAATAGTTGAATTAAATATTCTGCTTAATTTTTTTTCCACATCAGAACCAGAAAACAACTCATTCTTTTATTAAGGAAATAGTGAGTACTTTTCAAGTGTGATGTACTTCCTAAGTGCTGAAATACAGTGGTGAGCAAAATGGCAAAGTCCCTATACACATACGTTTGTACTTATTTTTCTTCCTACTAGAATATATTAGTAGTGAAAAATGTGAAGAAAAATGGAGTAGTGTAAGTGGGTAGAGATTGAAGTTAGTTCTATTTTTGATAGGGTACTCAGGGAAGGCCTCCAAGGAGGGGAAAGTAGGCCAGAGGTCTAAATATGGAAAGGAGGTTGCCATTCAAATATCTGGATGAAGACTAATTATAGACAGAGAATGCTATTAGTTCAAAAGCTCAGAGGGTAATGTTATATTTGATATGTCAAAGAAGAGCAAAATGATCACCTTGTCTAGAACAGTGAGTTAGGGGAAGTGTGTTAGGGCACAAGATTGGAGAAGTACTTCAGATTCACTGGGACTTATCTAGTATGCCAGGAATTAATATAAAATCGATTTTTCAATGGAGTGAAACTTACAGTAGGAGAACTTAGAGTAGGAAAGTAATATCTAGTTTAACCTTTTTTTTTTTTTTTTTTTTTTGAGACTAGGTCTCGCTATTTTTGCCTGTGGAACCGCAGGCTCTCGTTGCCCGGGGTACCACGGACTCAAGCCATCCCCAGCCTCAGCTTCCCAGGTAGCTGGGATTACAGGCGTGCGCCACCACGCCCAGCTGTTTTTTTTTTTTTTTTTGGAACCAGGTCTCACTACAGGCCCCAGGCGGGACTCGAACCGCGATCCCTGGCCCCTGCCGCTTCATAGGCTGAAGTTTACAAGCACGAGCCACCGTGCCCGGCCATAGTTTAACCTTTAAATAAAGAATCATTCTAACTGCTATGGGGAAACCAGACGCTAAGGGATAAGAATTGAAGTAATGAGGCTAGTTTGAATGTTATTATTGTAAGGTAAGTTGAGAAATTATGGAGAGTTGAATGATAAAATAGTAACAGGCAGCAAGAAGTGTTCAACATTTTAATCTTGGATCAATAAGATGTGTTGGTGAATGGTTCTGTTGAATGAATGGGGGTAAAAATGCCATCAGAAAGAATCAAATATGATTCTCATTAGATTTGGGAGTGGATAAAGGGTATTGCCATTTATCGAGATGGAAGGAATTGGATGTGGGTGGGAGAAGGAATAAAGGGTTTTCAAACATGTTACATGTGAGGTGCCAACTTCATTAATATGATCTTATAAATTATTAGTAATCTTCTATTTACAAAAGAAACTAGTAATAATCCCTTTATGATTACCTGACTTGTTCACATATTACCTGACAGGGTACTGTTAAAACCTGTGATTCATGTGAAACAGCTGTGGTGAGCTTTCATTTTCATCTTGGCTCAGGCTATTTTTTCCATCTTCTGTGGAAGTATTTTCTTGCACAAGTAAGATTTTCCTTTTCTCTGGAAAAGCAGTAGGAGAACAAAGAACTTTAACATCTGGATTATTTAAAATTGCTAAAATTTTGCCATTTTCATAAGAGTTTTACTAGACTTTTAAGATTAAAGAAAAGAAATGCACCTACTCTTAATGTAGATTATAAAGGTCATCAATATTGCCAGCAATGCTAGGATTATACTATAAATAAGTAAAATAATGATGAAGAATATGATGCTGGTGATGGTACCACCATATCTGAGTGCTTGTTGTTTTACATGCAATATGTGAAGTACTGAGTGCATATTAAATTATTGCTTCACACAACAATCCCATTCCACAAAGAAGTAATTAATCTACTAGCTAATTTTTCCTAATGTAGACTTATAAACAGACTCATAAAAGCTATGATTTTATAATTTCATTTTCTATTTCCCAATGAGCAAAGGAGTAAAGGGCAAAGTGTCAAAAGCAGTCATTTTGAGCCAGATTTACAATTTTTCCATAGTGCTCATCGGAGAAACTAAAAAAAAAAAATTTCAGTAGAATAAGAGTGTTTGGGTTTAAATAGCAGCTAATGAGGTAAATAGATGACTTGCTTAAGATAGTTATTAATTAATATTTGAATGCTTCTTGTCACTCTGCTTATATTGTGAAAATTATGGTCTGTTTCCTGCCTTGTAGTTAGGAGAGGAGATGAAGAAAACAAGACTCAGGAAGGAACATTTTCCTTTGCTTCTTAATTTTCAGGTAATGATTATATAAAAGAGCACAGGAACTACTGTAATGTAGAATTTGAAGACTCATCATAGACACTGATCATCAGAGCATTGTCATTTCAACAACAGCCATTCCTTCATGTTCAACATTTTTGAAGTTGAATATTATAGATATAAAAATACAAGTCAGGGTCCTAGAAATTTGGCAGATGTGTGGCTGCTATCACCATAGTTGATAAGCTAAATTCAATTAGAAGCATATTTGAAATCTGAGTTTTTTACTCCTAGATGGCAACATTGACTACATTTCTACTTAGCATTTTGTAGAAATAGTTTCAATATAATATTCTTCCTACTAATTCTTTCCCATCTCCTTCCTGTTTTTATGTAAACTGATTATCAAGGTATATCTTTCTTATCAAAGGCATTTATTCCAAGACCATAAAAAACAGACTCATAAAAGCTATGATTTTACAATTTACAATTTCATTTTCTCTTTCTGTACATAAAATCATATATATATCATATGTTTATATATATGATATATATATATGATTTTATGAGAGAGAGAGAACTCTTTTTAATCACTATTTGCCTGCATTATAAATCTAGACTTTGGCTATATAGACTCATGATTATAGATAATCATGAGTTCCAAGAAATTCACAGATGACAAGACAAGAATGGCTAGTGAGGTTCAGGGTGTGTAAGGAAGACTGAATTAAAGAAATAAGAGCTAAGTCTTTCCACATCAAGGAGCCACTAAAGTGTTTAAGCAAGAAAATAAAATGATGGGTAGCTGTTGTGGAGAATGACTTCAGGAAGGGCAGAGGGAAGAATAGGGAGGCCAGCTCAGATTGTAATCACAGTTCAGGTAAGATGTAAAGAGCAGACCTGTAAGAACAGTCATATGCAGAAATGGGAAGATAATTGCATTGTGTGGGAGGGAACTGGTCCTCAATTTAATGAATATGGCTCAGTTATGTATTTCTGTTTAGTTAAAGCAGTGAAGGGATTCATTGTAAAAAGATGGACTTGATCATAGCTCTCAGAGATGCACTTATAAGTCTTATCAGAGATGTCAGTTTTAGAATTTGACAGAAGGAGGTTTATTTAAATATAAATTCATTGAAATGTATGCATATGTGCTTGGGTTAGTAAGCTCACAAATGAAGTTCTTTTGACCACAAAAGTCTTCAGAAAGCAGCTGGATCCTTTGCTCACAGACCAGCTCAATCCCATGGTGAGATGCATGGTGTTTCAGCCTTTTCATACATGTCTTTTATAGCTTCAAATTTTCTTGAACAGGTTGGTACATTTGAAAGTTTTGTTTAAAAAACACAGTGCACTATAATCTAAAAGACTGAAAGAGCCTGGCCTGCCAAACAGCAGGTTCCGCCCAGACAATGTTTCTAAATTGGTAAGCTTTTCTGACTGTTTGAAAGCCATGACTGTTGCAGAAGAACTGAATGTGTTGAAAATAGCATGGCTTTATATAACTGCATTCCGGGCTCCCCTTTACCACGTATTAAGAATTAGTCTTCAGTTAGAAGAAAAGAAAGCTTCAGAATTCCTCCCACCTGCAAAAAGCATCTTTGACATGTTTGAAATGTTTCAAAAGGGAATATAAAATTTGAAAAGATAAAGAAACAAGACCGACATAATTTTGAATCGAACAGTTTGGGTATGAAAATGTGGCATTGTAATTTGTAGGAGCTTGGGCTTCTGAGAAAAAAATGCCCCTACATATCTTATCAATATGAATTAATGTCAGAAAACTCCAAGCAAATACATATATTGAGGACCTCGTCTACAATCTTTCTTTTCTCCTTACAAAAAGAAAGGGTATAGGTGTTACAGAGAGTCTCATATCTGTCAGGGACTAAGACAGGCACCTTCACATGGTATTTTGTAAGTATTTTTTAATTTTACCAAGTCTCACATATCCCTTAACCACCTGAGGGAGATGGTATGACATGGTGATTAGAGGATAGAGTCTGATCCTAGGCCCCCTGTCTTCAAATCCCTGACCCACCATTTCTTTGATATCAGCTCCCACACCAAGAAACAAGGACATCTTCCCCACATGATAACATATAGTCATTGTGAGCACTAAATGAGTGATGTATAATAAGAACAAAATAAGGGTTTGCTCTGATGATCATTATCCTCAGAGGTGGAATACGCAGCCCAGAATAATCTAAATCTGTTCACATTTATTTGGATGGTGATGGTGAAGCACACATTATAACCTACATCAGTGCTGCACTGTGAATGTCTGTCATAACTCTGAGCATAGCTATTTTAAGATAGACATTCAGATCAAAGGAAACACATCTATGTCTTCTGGAAACAAAAGAGCAAGCCAGCAATTTTTTATAGGTAACTTTTGTACAGCCCATTTGTGGTAGACATGTTTTTTTTTTATGTATATATGCCTTACTTCAAAGTTGTCAGCATAATACAGTGATATACATGGTTAGTATATTAGTAATAGTTGTATTATAATGATATTACACATGACATCTCTTAGCTAATGGTTCTCTGCTAGGAGGAGCAGAACTGGGCTCTGAACCAGGCTATCACGATTTTCTTTTTCTGGGTCATGGACATTGCAAGGGTTAAATTTATATATTACCTTTATAAATACAATACAAGGTAAAGCAACTTAGAGTAAGATGTAATGTCCATATCCACACAGTTTGTCTACAATCCTTGGGACATGAATGCTTTGTTGAAGGGATTATAGGATCTATAGTTCTATGTATTGCCACCAGTGAAGACTCTGGTGTAGCAAATTTTTCTTGGTGAAGATAGTGACTTCCAGTTATTTCTCCTTTCTCCTCGGTTATTTGTAATAGGCAAATAGAGTGGTTAAAGATGTGTCCACTAAAGTTAATCTAGTTACTTTAGACTTTCTTCTCATTCATATAGATTTCCTTTACATATTATACCAAGATAAGCTAGATTCAGAAAAGCACTAATTACTGGGCAAGAGGAAGCATAATTATAAAATATAACAACTAAATATTGAACCCAAATGAAACTTTTCAGTAGTATAATATACTAATCACTCAAAATGATGTCATAGGCAAAAGCTTTTTGCAATTTAAATCCTGTAATACTGGTTTATATATTTAATACCAGTTTATTTATTAAACATGTTAATATCAGTTTATGTATTTTCTCCTTATTTCTAAAATTGAGATTTTTTATTTCTAAAAGTTAAAATCATTTAGTGAAAATTATAACAACTTTATATAGCACTGTAAGTTCTCTGAAGCACATGATAAAGTCATCAATGTACAATTGAAAATATCCTAATGAACAATTTTTACTTTTCTATGTTTAGATTGTACTGTATTAAAGATATTGACTGTCACCAAAATGCCAAGTGGTGTATGTATAATCCGCTCAAAAGGATCTATTTACTTATTTGAGGTAAAGTTTTCTCTTATAATAATATGAAACAGGAAAAGCATACAACCAACTTAATATTAAAAACTTGACTGTTTTAATATTTAGTTTTTATTTAATAATTTAAAATAATCTGGTTAAAGTTCAAGTTTCAAATTATTTTTTTCTGGGAATATTTGCTCAAACAATGAAAATGTTAAAGGACTTGAGTTGCTTTTTTAAAAAACTCTTCTATGCTCTATAATGTAAATCCACAGGTACAAGAACTTATATAATCTTTTATCATCATTTGCTTTAATTAGCTTATGGATATTAGAAAGTAACAATGTGCTTTTCCTTGAAGCCTAATAAAATATTTTGATTTCCTTTTTTTAATATGGTCATAATTTTGTTGGGTCACAAGTGATCTTTTGTGATTGTATAGGAAATTAATAATTTAAAAGCATTCCATTAAAGTAGAAGACCTATGACAAATTAATACATTCTTAAACTGAATGAAACAAATTAGTTTTATACCTAGCTTTAGTGGGACTCTGAAAAGAAATTTCTCTTGGAAAATTTCCACAATTTTGCATATCCATAATATTTAATTTATATATGCCATCACTTGCTGTTATTAATCAACATAACTAGTATTATATATAGCAATATAAAATTATGTCTATAATTTTTCTGCATACTTTTCTGTACATATAAAAATTTGACACTGATATCACACCTATTGATATTGATAGACCTTACTACACGATAAAATAATTTATTTCTAAGTAGATGTTAACCATTTCTCAGAGTTACTAACATTATTTTTTGGTACCCCTTGACAAGACATCAAAAATTTAGGAATTAAGTGGGAAATAATTTTTAAATTATCTTAATTATTTCGCCTACAGATTCAAAAATGGACCAGAACAGATGTGGAAAGGGAAGGCTTCTAATTTTGTGAAGAGTGGGATGCATAATCACCTCTTTTGTGGGAAAGTGTTGGCTCCCTAGCTTCCTTCCCACTGCCTTTTTCTGTCTCTGTACAGGAAGCTTATGACAGAGAGGATGGCTCTCCTCTCCTGTCACATGTGGGGATCGCCTGGGTTGTCCTCTTACAGGCAGTTTACTAGGCACCCAAGAGCTCCTGCTGTGACAGCACACACAGGTCATGCCAGTCTGAGAAACTGTAGTCTGAACACAGTTATGGCAACCTGGGGAGGAAAGAGCATCAGAGGCAGGAACATCTAACGTTGTTAAAAAAAAAATCCATGTTTTAATAAAAGGAAAAGTTATTTTGTAAAGAAATATCGATCTACCTTATCAAAGCAGTATTGTTTGGAATTGATTACTCAACTGCAAAGTACAGAGCTTAAGAATAAGAGGATAACTTTAAAATGCCGCAAAGATCATAAAGTTTTAAAATGACTGATGTAGGGATTATAATTAAGCTACCTCTAAGTTTTATAATATATCTAGAAATTAAAATATTAATATGTTGACATACTCTTACTGGAACTTTTGGTGAAAGTTCTTCTTTTTCTGTAGAGTTAAGGGTGAAATGTGATTTTTATATGAAGAAAGAAAATAATAATGTTATTTTTGGCTTTTCTGGGTCTATTTTAGGTATTGTGTGGCATGGATTACAGAAGAGGTAAAGGGACTTGATACAAAAAAGAATAGATAGGGGGTCACTGATTCCAAGACTGTGGTGTGATTACCTGGATGGATATGGTGACCTTTTAGGTTATTTGTCCTTTGTCTTCTTTTCTTTTGTTTAGTATTACACCCATAGACTGTATGTCTATTTGGTGAAATCATTAGTAAAAATAGCAAATCCTTGTGTATTTCAAAATATGACTGAAATAATTGTCTATAAATTCAAAATTATTTAAAATAAATAAGTTTCTCAGTTGGGATCTGTAAGTCTTTGTAGATACCTGTGTAAATGCAGTTTTGGTGAAAATTCAAAACTGGGCATTTGGTGAGTGTCTCCTGTGCACTCAGCAGAGTTCTCCGAACTTCTCCCAACTATTTGTAGTATGAAAAGCCAAACAGGCAGGGTTGTTGTGGACTCTGAAGTACCTGAAATGTGTGCTGTGTATACATAAGCAAGGGGAGTGGAAAACTGAGGTACACAGCTGTACAAATTCGAATTATGTGAACTGGAAGCACTGTTTTATACAAATATTAATAAAAACCATGATGTTCAAAATTTGGAAAATGTAAATCTTAGGAGAATTGAAAATTGTTTTATGTTATTGCTGCATGATAAGATCACTTTTGCTGGATGAACAGAAACAATGTATAATTTTGCATTAGTTGGAACATCTCTTGGTGATTTTGATTATCTTTATGCTATTATTTTAAGTTACACTGCTTACAATTAAAATCTTTCACATCCATTATAATATCATCTAAGGATTCGTTAATTAGCAATATTATTCCTGGTGCTAAATACCCTACTATGTGCCAGTGACTTTAGAAGGGGTGGGAAATAAAATAAAATGTTATGAACAAGGCCAGATAGATGTTATGCATTTCAGTAGAAATACAGTGGTAGAAGAATGTATTTCAGAGCAAGGTGTACACATTCAGGTTGTGCAGCAGTGGGTGGTAGGTAGAACGGCATTTGCTAGAAGATACATATAAGATCTACTTAGTTTGAATGAGGGGTTGAATAATTCTTCCTGGACCTATACTTGTCTTAGAAATATTGATTCTAAACCTGGGAATACTCCAGTGTCGCTATGTTAAGTTTCTATTTATAGACAACTGACAAGCCGCATTATAAGAATATTTTTCCCCACAAAGTATCTGTCTTAGAGTCAGAACAAAATATTTTCACCTGAACATTTTAAGGACATTTTAAGGAACATTTAACATTTCATGAGGAACTGCTGATCTAGAGGGTAACTCTCTTACCTATATCAGAAAACATAATTTTGTTACCTGTCATAATGTTTCAATTGGTTTTTTTGTTTGCTGTTGATATACCTCAGTGTGAAACTCTTTTTCTTAATGTTTAAGTGAGTTTGTGAACTTAATTTGGGGAAATTAAGAGCAAAATAGGGACTTGCTATCTCCAATCAGGTGAAAACAAATGGGAGGATGTAAATTAGGCAAACATTGATAATCTGATCTAGGACCATAAGCTCCTCAAATGATTTATGTGAACTATTACAATTGTTGAAGCACAAAAAAATGTAAAAAAGGATTTGTTATATAATAAAGGTATATTCTAATCTGTATTAAAATATTTTTAAAAGCTTTTTTTTTAACGGTGAGTTCTTGACTAGGACTAAAAGAGACCTTTTGCATAGTAAGAAAAGTTTTATGGATTTATTTCTTAAAAGTAGACCTCTGCCTTATGTTTAAAATAACTTATTAAATAAAATATGGTGAGGAGCTGATTCAATATACAACCCTCCCAGTAGTTGGAGTTTATCCAAGGAGAGTGTTCATGAAAGAATCACAAAATGTAGGTGTGAAGTAAGTGAGTGAGTCAGGTTTTATCCTCCATTGGCCTGTATAATTAGCACTTGGGTGTCTTTCCTGTGATTGTGTGGTCCAGTGGGTGTGCACATGTGTGAGTGTGCACACCTGCACCTGGGACAAAGAGATAAAGGGGCACAGAGAGCACAATCATGAGAGAGCATGAGAGAAAGCCAGATAGAGAACCCAGAGAAATAATGTGAAGATTCCTGGAGTGCTGGGGGCTCACCCGCTACCCTCATCCCCACCCCTGGCATTTCTCAGCCTTAGTCCTACCCTGCTCTGCCTGGTGTGTCTGTGTAACTGCTAGAAACAACAAAGAACCTATGCAGATTGTGAACCTGATGCCTGTGCAATACAACTGGCATTATGAACAGGATGCTTATATTATAATTGGTTTGAGATTGAGATGGTTACCCAATAGTTGGTGTAGTCAGCAGGATGGTTCATTGCAGAGAAGGCTTGATGTGGCAAAGGTGGCAAGGAAAGTTCGACTCAGGCATTTGGCATAGTTGGTGGGATTCTCAAGCCCTGAGATAGTAAGTAATGCTCCAGAAGTGAGGTGCCACATCTGAACCTCTGAAAAGTACTGCATTATGGGGGTTGAAAATAAATTCTCTCTGCAAGTTCTTTTTCTCTTGTGAAGTTCTGAGTAAGACTCTGGGGTGGAGGTATA